>CM056379.1:55832560-55985937 GCA_029718625.1 Synaphobranchus kaupii
TTCTGCTTTTATGTGCATTTTACATAGTGTCCCGACTTTTTTGGTATTGGGGTCTGTACATAGCCTACACAGCATTCAATACCACGTTCAAAACTGTGTTTAAAGCAAGACATCCACAGTGATTTGGTTTCAGTTTAGGTTTCATACTATTAATCGATATTTGTCTAGCTATGCACTCCAGGTCCTAATAATTACATTGTCACCATCATAAACCTGCAGTCAGATGGCTTTAAGTGAGGAGGAGAGCAGCTGGATGGTATGGACTGGCCTGGGTGGGTAGTGAGGCCGGCCTTATGTTCTCAACTGCAGGAGGATGGGCAAGTTCCAGGGTAAGGCTTAGCAAGATCAATAATGCATGGAAATACGGCAAGGTTCTCAAAACGCGTATGCAATGGCACCATACATGTTACATGCATCCATTGGCGACAGTTGACAAGATGAGGTCCAGTTTGAACAATGCCACTACAGGTCTGAGCTGAACAACAGTTGCCATGGAGAAACCAAAGCTATCATCACGCAAGACAACACTCCAGTGGGGACACTGGTTGAGTATGATGGTGAAAAGAACACGCCCCTTAAGGTGACCCCCAATCTCTTCAGCACATTCAGTAAGGTATGCTCCTTCCCATAAACTTTACCATGAAACATACCAATGACTATATCTCTTACTAGGGATGACACCAAATATAAGATATTATGGATATTACAATATTTCACATATTTCAACCTTTAACAGATTGCTTAGGTCAGAAATGAGTATTTGATAAATGCATAATGAAGAAAATACCAGTGATTTGTTATTTATATTCTACATTGCTATCTATATTCACGAAGTACATTATAATTATGATGATGATGATAATGATGATGATAGTTATTATTATTATTATTAGTTTGTTTTCATTTCCCATTTTTCCCTAATCACATTTGTCAGCCCATCCCCTCACAGCAGCGTCCTCTCAGTCTAGAGGAGCATAGGCAAGCATGCTCACACAACCTCACACACAGCCCAAGCGCTGCTGCTAGCATGCTCACACAACCTCACACACAGCCAAGCGCTGCTGCTAGCATGCTCACACAACCTCACACACAGCCAAGCGCTGCTGCTAGCATGCTCACACAACCTCACACACAGCCAAGCGCTGCTGCTAGCATGCTCACACAACCTCACACACCCAGCCAAGCGCTGCTGCTAGCATGCTCACACAACCTCACACCACAGCCAGACACTGCTGCTAGCAAGTTCACACATCCTCACACACAGCCAAGCGCTGCTGCTAGCATGCTCACACAACCTCACACACAGCCAGACACTGCTGCTAGCAAGTTCACACATCCTCACACACAGCCAAGCGCTGCTGCAAGCATGCTCACACAACCTCACACAACAGCCAGACACTGCTGCTAGCAAGTTCACACATCCTCACACACAGCCAAGCACTGCTGCTAGCATGCTCACACAACCTCACACACAGCCAGACACTGCTGCTAGCAAGTTCACACATCCTCACACACAGCCAAGCGCTGCTGCTAGCATGCTCACACAACCTCACACAGCCAGACACTGCTGCTAGCATGCTCACACAACCTCACACACAGCCAGACACTGCTGCTAGCAAGTTCACACATCCTCACACACAGCCAAGCGCTGCTGCTAGCATGCTCACACAACCTCACACCACAGCCCAGACACTGCTGCTAGCATGCTCACACAACCGTCACACACAGCCAGACACTGCTGCTAGCAAGTTCACACATCCTCACACACAGCCAAGCGCTGCTGCTAGCATGCTCACACAACCTCACACACAGCCAGACACTGCTGCTGGCATGCTCACACAACCTCACACACAGCCAGGACACTGCTGCTAGCATGCACATCCACACACTGCTATTTCTCACTCTGCAGTCCACCAGTTGAGCTGTGCAGTCAGGGGGACTGCATACTGTGTTTAGCTGGCGTAGACAGACAGCAGGGTTCTGATCAAAACCAGAGGCATTGCAAGTGCACAAGGGCACTGCCAGGGTTCAATTGCTGACTGCAGACCGTATCACAGCAAGGTTTTCATTCTGCAGCAGCATACGACACCTGACACCTACGTTACTGTGTGTAATAGTGTGCTTGTCTAGTGTTATCATCCTATCCCGAGTCTGTGAGTTTGGCAAGTGTGTTGAGTGTAACTGTGTTTGTGTGTGTTGGTGTAGGAGCAGCCATTTAAGCATTTTCCCCGGATAGACATGTGCTGTGGTGGGGGAATGGCGGTATCCTGGTCAACAGTAGTTGTGGAGACAAGATAAAACTCTGCACAGTTTTGTCATCAGGTGCGTCGGCAGTCCAGAATAACCAGGAAAATAATAGAAGAGTAAATCCATCCAATGACCTTGTGACTTGTCTCTAAGGTTGCCAATGATATAACCGAAAAGAAAATACAAAATTGCTCTCCCTCTCGTTGGTCCAGATGTAATCTCCCTCCTTTGGGAGACAGCTATACGGAAGATGTAGGCAACAAGACAGACCTTGTGACGGCAAATCCCAGCATCCTCTTTGATAAGTCCAGTCATGGGCCTGGTTGGCATCTCAAAATGGCATTTCACCTTAGCTTGTTGTCTAGGGTCCAATTCCACAGTGTCTATAACACTGTGCTCAAAGCCCTTCACTATGGTAAGTCACAGTCACTGCCTGCAGGCTATTCTCAGAATGCTGTCCTGCCTATATCCCACTTTTCCTCCTCAGGTTCGGGGGCCTGACGGAGCGACGGCGCCCCCCTTTGTGGAACGAATGAGTAACTACGGCAAACTCCTTGCTGCTCCTGCCCGCCTTCTCCTACAGCGGCAACACCGCTGTCTCTCTGCGCGCTTTCTACACCCTGCAGGAGTTTGGGAGCCCCCGCCCCGGCCCGTCTTCCTCAACCCCGAGTACCTAAGCAGCCTGGCACGCTTCTGGAAGGCTCAGGGCCTCGACGTCAGACGGCTCAGCACCGGGTTCATGATGGCCAGCCTGGCGCTGGAGCTGTGCCCCAGCGTGCACCTCTATGGCTTCTGGCCCTTCCCCAGGCACCCACACAGGTGCCACCCGCTCACCAACCACTACTACGGACGATCAGATGGTCAACAAGTTGCACAACATGGCCGTCGAGTTTGAGCACCTGCTGCGCCTCCACAAGAAGGGAGTGGCGAAGGTCCCACCTGGGAGAGTGCTAGACTGACCCCAGCTAATCAAACGGCTCTCTCATCCGCCTGCACAAGCACGCTGTGTGTTTCAAAAAGGGGAATGCATTTATATTCAGCTCGTTGTGCCCTCAAATACACACATGGATGAAAATGCCTACAGGCAGCCGCAAATCATTTACATCAGTAAAGTACTGTAATTACAATTTCAAAGGAGGCATGCTGTCAAATTGATTTCCCTTTGCTATCCTAGCATTGGAAGGGCATGCCTCGCACAAACGTACATCAAACTGGACTTTTGCTTGACTTTTTTATATCAACAGGCATTTGAGCGCTCTGTCATTGCGCCATCACTACAATCATTCTAGTCAGAGAATTTTATCAGCATATTTGGTTATGTGCTTCACTGGACCAAACTGGCAAATCTGATGCACAGCTGCAGCTCTCCTATATGGAAAACCCATATAAATAAATAAATATATTTTAAATAAATACATTTCCACGTATTTATATGTATTTAATTTAATATATTTAAAATATTCAATATTGGTTGTTTTTTGAAATATTTTTTCACATATATTTTAATGTATTGATACCATTGACATTCTCATAGGCTTTTCTCCAGGTAGGATATACAGTTGAAGTCGGAAGTTTACATACACTTAGGTTGAAGTCATTAAAACTCATTTTTAACCACTCCACAGATTTCATGTTAGCAAACTATTGCGTTGGCAAGACAGTTAGGACATCTACTTTGTGCATGACACAAGTCATTTTTCCAACAATTGTTTACAGACAGATTATTTCACTTTTAATTCACTATATCACAATTCCAGTGGGTCAGAAGTTTACATACACTAAGTTGACTGTGCCTTCAAATTTTTTATATTTGGTACATATCCTTGTCATGCCATGACTTCCTGATGTCCTGTGACCCAACAACATCAAAGACTCTTGATATCTTATTTTCTGGTACTCTTACAAGCGATACTATAACATCCCTGCATTTGAATGGATCTCTATGGGAATTGGGGGGTGGGACTAGATTTAGCTGTAAATTACACTGGAACAGTATGGAACACATGGTTGGCTAAATGGCTCTAAGTCATCAAGGGTCTGATGTATCAAACAAGCCTTAAATCATCACTCTGCTGCCATAAATACAGTAAATATGGAATGGGATAACTTGAAGGGTTTCTTCTCCTGACTTATTTTTCCATAGAGTTCAATAGGAATATTTGTCAGGAGAAACAACCCTTAAAGTGATCCATCCATATCTACTGCATATCTGGCAGGCAGAGTGATGGTTTGAGGCTTGTTTGATACCTCAGACCCTTGATGAGCTTACAGCCATTTTACCAATCATGTATTCCATACTGTTCCAGCATAATTTACAGCTAAATCTATTCCCCACCCCCCTAATTCCCATAAAGATCCATTCAAATGCAGAGACCGTTATAGTATCGCTTGTAAGAGTACCAGAAAGTAACATATCAAGAGTCTTTTGATGTTGTTGGGTCACAGACATCAGGAAGTCATGGCATGCAATGATATGTGACCAAATATGAAAAATTTGAAGGCACAGTCAACTTGTGTATGTAAACTTCTGACCCACTGGAATTGTGATATAGTGAATTAAAAGTGAAATAATCTGTCTGTAAACAATTGTTGGAAAAATTACTCGTGTCATGCACAAAGTAGATGTCCTAACTAACTTGCCAACACTACAGTTTGCTAACATGAAATCTGTGGAGTGGTTAAAAATAAGTTTTAATGACTTCAATCTAAGTGTATGTAAACGTCCGACTTCAACTGTATTTACATTTTCTTTTTTTCAGTATATACAGTATATATATAAATATATTTATTCCAAGTACATCTAAATGTATTTATTCTCAATATGTGTAAATATATTTATTCTCCTTATATTAAAAATCTATTTATTGTCAATACAAGTAGAATTATTCATTCTCTGTATATGTAAATATATTTAATTTCTTAATATTGCACATTTTGTCTGCATATCTTCAATTCCTTTCAGGATCTGCAATACAATAAAATACAATCTTAAAGAAAGGAATGAAACGATTTCACTGTTGGTTAAAAAATCTAAAATGTATTTTACAGAAAAGATCAATTAACACAATGACTAACATGCTAATCAGATCTAGCGAGGGTATACAAAAACCAAACAATTAACCATAGAAAACCTAATATAGCCTACAGTGTAATATACAATGGGAATTGGCGGAGCTGTAAATTATGCTGGTATAGTATGGAACCACATGGTTGGCTAAATGGCTGGCAATTTACAACTGAATCACAGCAAGAATAAGGCAGCCCCAGGGGAGGATTGCACAAGACAAAGACACACAGACACACACATTACATTATATGAAAGCACACTAGTCACCACTTTTCTTTTTATGCTGAAACCTCAACTCAGCTAACTTAAGAGTTGATGGCCTGCCCCAGCTGCCCATGCATTGCCTTCTCATGGCGTTTCATCACAGCATCTGAAAAACAAGAGAATAAGAGACGTTGCATTCACAACCCATTTGTGATCTCGGACAAAAGGGGTAAATGATCCAAATAAGGAAAATGAGATGGAACGAGACAGAGGTCTCACAAGAATATGCCTTATTAGGATCATTTGACCCTTTCTGATGGTGAATTAAGGTGGAGGTGTGGGCAGTGCCCAATCAGACAACCTGGAACTTGACCCTAGTCTAGAGGTGCAATGTCCGTTAGACCTGGGCTGTGTCCGAATTAGAGCCCTGTCTTCTGTGACCTGTCTCCTGCGTACAGTGCACTGGCAGAAGTGTGCTGTTTAATGTGCACTGTTTAGCAGTCCTCAGAAAATATCCGCCATACTATTTTCCAACCGCACTGTGGAAGTGTCGTAAGCAGGTCATAAGACGTCCCACCAGTGTTGCCATTTCCGCGGTTTTACAGCTAAATTGGGATACTTTCAAAGTGCAGTCACGGGTAAAAAATGAAAAGTCGCAAAGCATGCACTTATTTTAAAAAGTGAAAACATGATGATTTCTATTTAAAATATGTTGGTTTCAGTTAAAAATAGCCTATAATTTGGGCTAGTTTTGAGTCCGCCATTTGGCTGGAAAGTCTTACAAGATCTGGCAACCCTGCGCCCCACTCTTGCGCTGCCATGTCACGTGTTGTTTTTGTTGTATTTGAAGGAAAAACATCAGCGAAGCTGCTCCCTCATTTTTTTAAAACGAAGCTTCACGTCATATTTATGTGACCAAAATGTTTGTGTACTTCTTGAAAAGTGCTCCCGAATGTACTCAGCGAAACCCCGGATGTAAGTGTGTCATCCAGGTGTTTTAAATATACTGAAATTTTTGCGTACTCTACGACTTTCTCGCCCTATCTACTCACCAAAGCTACTCAACAGTGTGGAAGAGTGCTGATTTGGACACGGCCCTAGATTTTGGATTCCTGATGACATAATTAATTACCCATGATAGCTTTAACCTTTGTGTGATCCAAGTAATATTTTGCCTCCAACCCTCCTCCTCCTACAGTCTTCCATTTCCCACCTAGGTATGGAAGATAGCATTATTTGTGGAAAAAAACATTGGCAACATTTACAATGTCTGCAACTGTACCTCTAAGGTTACTCCGCAGTAATGTGTCGATGTTGAATAATCCGAGCAGGAGACATCTTACCATCGCTGTGGGAGAGTTGGCATAGACTGCCGCCCTCCACACCTTTTGGGGCACATCCCTGTTTGAGGGTGGATTTCAAACTGAGGGTACAACAGCAATTGAAATGAATATTGCTAATAGAGGGGTTAACCCCCACCCCAAAAATTTGGACAGTGACACAATTTTAGTTGTTTTGGTTCTGTGCTCCAGCACATTGTATTTGAAATGGACCAGTGACTATGATGTTAAAGTGCAGATTTTCAGCTTTAATTTGAGGGTTTTTTACATCAATACCGGCGTGAACAGTGTAGCAAATTGTAGCCATTTTTATATAGTTCTCCCATTTTAGGGGATGAAAAGTAATTGGACAAATTAACAAACTTAAATGAAGTCATCATATTTAACTTGGTTGCATATCCATGTATGACATGACTCCCTGATGTCTGACCCAACGTCAAAAGACTTGGGTCAAACGAGCCTCAAACCATCACTCTGCTGTCAGATATGCAGTAGATGTGGATGGATCACTTTAAGGTTGTTTTTTTCCCCCGACTTATTTTTTCCATAGAGCTCAATAGGAAAATGAATCAGGAGAAACAACCCTTCAAGTGATCCATCCACATCTACTGCATATCTGGCAACAGAGTGATGGTTTGAGGCTCGTTTGATACCTCAGACCCTTGATGACTTACAGCCATTTTGCCAACCATGTGTTCCATATTGTACCAGCATAATTTACAACTGAATCTAGTCCCCCCCCCCATCCCCAATTCCCATAGACATCCATTCAAAGGCAGAGAAGTTAGTATTGAACACACCTGACTAATCAGAAATGAGTAAAGCCATTTGTCCCAAACATGGTATCCTACATTATGGGCTATGTATAAAAAGTGCTGTAATTTCTACATGGTGAAACCATGTACCCTTTAATAAAAGCTGAGAATCTGTACTTTAACTACATGTGCATTTTTTGATTACAAATCTAAAATTGTGTACTACTGAGCCAAATCAAGACAATGTCTCTTGTCCCAAACATTATGGAGGGCACTGCACACACACACAAATGATACATATATATAAAACCTACCCATTACTAACACCAAACAACATCAACTTGTTAAAACTTACACCACAACAACCCCGTCCAAAAAACAGTCAACATTACGGTAGTTTGGGGGTAAGGTTTAGACTAGTTAGAAACAATATGGTAGCCTGACTTAAGGTATTGCCTTCTGTATTTTTCCAGGGCTGGTCCAGGGTAAAGCCAGGACTCTGCCTTAAGCTTGTCATGAGTTTGGTGAATAACTTGAACAGCCTCCTGTATCTTTAGGGCTCCTAAACCACAAGAAAATAGATTAGGGAGCTAGAGAAAGACAGAAAGAGAAATACAAAGAGATATAGAGAGACATAGAGGGATAGAAAGATACAAGTGATACAGAAAGAGCTAGAGGTATAGAGAAGAAAAAGCAAGAGAGATAGAGAAGTAGAGAAGGTTGAAAAGAGGTAGAAAGGGCAATAGAAAGATAAAGATAGGGAGGGACATAAAGAGATGGATAGGGAGACAGAAAGAAAAGGTGAGAGAAAGAAAGATAAAGAGGGATAGAAAAGAGGGAGCGATAGAGAAATAGAGACAGAAAGAATCAGATATGGAGAGAGCAGACAAAGAGTGACAGAGAGATAGGATGAGAGAGGTAGGGAGAAAGAGATAGAAACGGATAGAGAATATTCTATAGTATAGATCTTTAACTTCCTGGACATCCTCTCTGAGTTGATTGCATCTACTGTGGGATGTGTTTAGAGTCAATGATCTTGTCTAAAAGGTTGCGCTCCTGAGCGACCTTCCCTGTCTTCACCTCTGAATATGTACAGTGGGGAGTGGGGACCAAAAGTTTGAGGGCAGTGACACAATTTTTGTTGTTTTGGCTCTGTATTCCAGAACATTGGATTTGAAATGGAACAATGACTATGAGGTTAAAGTGCAGACTTTCAGCTTTAATTTGAGGGTTTTAACATACATATCGGGTAAACCGTGTAGAAATTGTAGCCCTTTTTTATACATAGTCCCCCCTATTTTAGGGGACGAAAAGTAATTGGACAAATTAACATAACTTACTAAATAAAATCCTCACATTTAATATTTGGTTACATGTCCTTTGCATGCCATGACTTCCTGATATCTGTGACCCAACAACATCAAAAGACTCTTGATATCTTATTTTCTGTTACTATAACCTCTCTGCATTTGAATGGATCTCTATGGGAATGGGGGGGGGGGGGGGGGGGGGGGCTAGCTTAAATTAAAAGCTGTAAATTACATTGGAACAGTATGGAATACATGGTTGTCTAAATGGCTGTAAGTCTTCATGGCTCTGAGGTATGAAGCAAGCCTTAAACCATCACTCAGCTGCCAGATATGCAGTAGATATGGATGGATCACTTTAAGGGTTGTTTTTTCATCACTCATTTTCCTATTGAACTCTATGGAAAAATAAGTCAGGAGAAGAAACCCTTGGAAGTGATCATCCATATCTACTGCATATCTCGTAGCAAAGTGATGGTTTGAGTCTCGTTTCAGGCATACTGCAGACCTTTCTGTCTGTCGTGTAGTAAGTAACGTTAGAGCCTTATAAAGATCGATGAGGGCTGTAAAAAAGTAAAATTAAAGGTGGCGCTGGAACTGTATTTTTATCCTACATGTAAAAAGTGCAGCCTGAGTAGAATTTAACGTAATACAATTATTATGTATTGATATTAATAAAATCTTTCAATGTTTTTTTTCCTGATTGATTTGGTCAGTTGGTATTGATACAATATACTTTAGGATCTTTTCTTTTTATTACCCGTCCATGCATTCTATAGGCAGGTGCGTGTGTGTATGTTCATACAACAATTACACTCACTGGAACTTCTCAAGTTGCTTAGGTCTACACAAAATACATGTAAACACGCACACATACACAAATAAAAAATATATCACACAGAAATAAAGCCTGTGTTAACTGGCACACTGGCGCACACACACACACACACACACACACACACACACACAACACACACACACACACACACACACACACACACACACACACACACACACACACACACACACACACACACACACAACACACACACACACACACACACACACACACACACACAATTAAAATCATAGGTCAATTTAAAATGGAATTGAACTATTCAAGATGCTCAGGTGTAGGCTACCCTAAAGGTGCATACTGTATACATATGCACACACACACACACACAGGAAACCATGTCATAGATTGAAAAAGTAAAAAATGTAATCTATTTTAGCATACATTTACATACATGTCATATAAATATGAGCTTTTTATATTTTGAAAATACATATTACCAATATATTTACATATGTTTTGGAATTCACCAAAAGTTTACAACACAACCTGATACTCATGCCAATTTTACTCACACACGACACAATGGCAGTTGAAGTAGATTTATAGGCTAAAATATATTTTTGCCATATATTATAATATACAGTCAAGCCGGAAAGTCTGCACACCCCTTTGACCTTCTCCACGTTTTATTACGTTACAGACATATTCTACAATAGATTGAGTTCATTTTTTGTCTCAAAATTCTACACAAAATAGCCCATAAAGACAAAGTGAAAACAGGTTTTTAGACATTTGTGCTAATTTATTAAAAATCAAAATGTAAAATATCATATGTACACAAGTGTGCACACCCTTTGATATGACACCCAAAAGTGAGGTGCATTTTGTTTCCACTGATACTGCTTGAGATGTTTCTACAACTTAATTGGAGTCCACCTGTGATAAATTCAATTGATTGGACATGATTGGGGATTGCCAACACCTGCCTATATAAGGTCCCACAGTTGACAGTGCATGTCAGAGCAAACTCCAAGCCATGGGGTCAAAGGAATTATCTGCAGACCTCAGAAACAGGATTGTGTCAAGGCATAGATCTGGAGAAGGGTACGGAAAAATCTCTGCAGCTTTACAGGTCCCAAAGAGCACAGTGGCCACCATCATTCGTAAATGGAAGAAGTTTGGAACCACCAAGAATCTTCCTAGACCTGGCCGCCCGGCCAAACTGAGCAATCGGGGAAGACGGGCCTTGGCCAGGGAGGTGAGCAGGAACCCAAGGGTCACTCTGACAGAGCTCCAGCGTATCCTTGTGGAGATGGGAGAACCTTTCAGAAGATCAACCATCCAGGCAGCACTCCACCAATCAGGCCTTTAAGGTAGAGTGGCCAGACGGAATCCCCTCCTTAGTAAAAGGCACATCACAGCCCGCTTGGAGTTTGCCAAAAGGCACCTAGAGGACTCTCAAACCATGAGAATCAAGATTCTCTGGTCTGATGAAACAAAAATTGAACTTTTTGGCCTGAATACCAAGCGTCACGTCTGGAGGAAACCAGGCACCGCTCATCACCTGGCTAATACCATCCCTACAGTGAAGCATGGCGGTGGCAGCATCATGATGTGGGGATGTTTTTCAGCAGCGGGAACGGGGTGACTAGTCCTGATAGAGGGAAAGATTATTGCAGCTAAGTACACCGAGATCCTTGAAGAAAACCTGCTCCAGAGCGCTCTGGACCTCAGACTGGGGCGAAGGTTTACCTTCCAACATGATAACGACCCGAAGCACACAGTAAAGAGAACAAAGGAGTGGCTTCGGAGAAAGTCTGTGCATGTCCTTGAGTGGCCCAGGCAGAGCCCAGACCTGAATCCAATTGAACATCTGTGGAAAGAGCTGGAAATGGCTGTGTACCGACGCTCCCCATCCAACCTGACGGAGCTTGCAAGGATATGCCAAGAGGAATGGGCAAAAATGTCCAGAAACAAGTGTGCCAAGCTCGTAGCTTCTTTCCCAAGACGCCTTGAAGCTGTGATCGCTGCCAAAGGTGCAGCAACCAAGTATTAGGCTAAGGGTGTGTACAGATATGTAACCCCTAAATAACCTATTTTTGTCAGTAAAATAAAATTGCATATTTTCTAAAAACCTGTTTTCACTTCGTCATTATTGGCTATTGTGTGTAGATGTTTGAGGCAAAAAATGAACTCAATCTATTGTAGTATAAGTCTGTAACGTAATAAAACGTGGAGAAGGTCAAAGGGGTGTGCAGACTTTCCGGCTTGACTATGTTCTATCAATGGAGGTTTGAATTATATTTTGAAAATATATTTCACACATCTATTTAAATATATTTGGAACGCGCCACATACATCTAAATATATGATTTTTCCGTATGGGCTGACCTGTTTAAGAAGCAACGGCAGACTGTCATCTACAGCCCAACCTGGAAAGACTGAGGCACTGAGGTTTAATCCAGGTGTTACAGGAAAGCTTTCTCTGAGCTGCTCTTCAGCAAGAAGCCTTGAGGTAACTGTGAACGGCCAGCTCACCTTCTCTCCACATAGCGTCAGTGCGTCACGCACGTATATTCTTTCTACACAACATCCGAAGAATCTGCCCCTTCCTCACAACCTACTCTACACAACTCCTAGTCCAGGCCCTGGCGGTCTCACACCGGGACAATTGCAATTCCTTTCTCGCCAGTCTTCCTGCTTGCGTCGCTAAGCCCCTGTAACTCATACAAAAGTCTCCCTGCTTGCGTCACTAAGCCCCTGTAACTCATACAAAAGTCTCCCTACTTGCATCACTAAGTCCCTGTAACTCATACAAAAATCTCCCTACTTGCATCACTAAGTCCCTGTAACTCATACAAAAGTCTCCCTGCTTGTATCACTAAGCCTCTGTAACTCATACAAAAGTCTCCCTGCTTGTATCACTAAGCCCCTGTAACTCATACAAAAGTCTCCCTGCTTGTATCACTAAGCCCCTGTAACTCATACAAAAGTCTCCCTGCTTGTATCACTAAGTCCCTGTAACTCATACAAAAGTCTCCCTGCTTGCGCCACTAAGCCCTTTTAACTCATACAAAAGTCTCCCTGCTTGCGCCACTAAGCCCCTGTAACTCATACAAAAGTATCCCTGCTTGCGTCACTAAGCCCCTGTAACTCATACAAAAGTCTCCCTGCTTGCGTCGCTAAGCCCCTGTAACTCATACAAAAGTCTCCCTGCTTGTATCACTAAGTCCCTGTAACTCATACAAAAGTATCCCTGCTTGCGTCACTAAGCCCCTGTAACTCATACAAAAGTCTCCCTGCTTGCGTCGCTAAGCCCCTGTAACTCATACAAAAGTCTCCCTGCTTGCGCCACTAAGCCCCTGTAACTCATACAAAAGTCTCCCTGCTTGCGTCGCTAAGCCCCTGTAACTCATACAAAAGTCTCCCTGCTTGCGTCGCTAAGCCCCTGTAACTCATACAAAAGTCTCCCTGCTTGCGTCGCTAAGCCCTTGTAACTCATACAAAAGTCTCCCTGCTTGCGCCACTAAGCCCCTGTAACTCATACAAAAGTATCCCTGCTTGCGTCACTAAGCCCCTGTAACTCATACAAAAGTCTCCCTGCTTGCGTCGCTAAGCCCCTGTAACTCATACAAAAGTCTCCCTGCTTGTATCACTAAGCCCCTGTAACTCATACAAAAGTCTCCCTGCTTGTATCACTAAGTCCCTGTAACTCATACAAAAGTCTCCCTGCTTGCGCCACTAAGCCCTTGTAACTCATACAAAAGTCTCCCTGCTTGCGCCACTAAGCCCCTGTAACTCATACAAAAGTATCCCTGCTTGCGTCACTAAGCCCCTGTAACTCATACAAAAGTCTCCCTGCTTGCGTCGCTAAGCCCCTGTAACTCATACAAAAGTCTCCCTGCTTGTATCACTAAGCCCCTGTAACTCATACAAAAGTCTCCCTGCTTGTATCACTAAGTCCCTGTAACTCATACAAAAGTCTCCCTGCTTGCGCCACTAAGCCCTTGTAACTCATACAAAAGTCTCCCTGCTTGCGCCACTAAGCCCCTGTAACTCATACAAAAGTATCCCTGCTTGCGTCACTAAGCCCCTGTAACTCATACAAAAGTCTCCCTGCTTGCGTCGCTAAGCCCCTGTAACTCATACAAAAGTCTCCCTGCTTGCGCCACTAAGCCCCTGTAACTCATACAAAAGTCTCCCTGCTTGCGTCGCTAAGCCCCTGTAACTCATACAAAAGTCTCCCTGCTTGCGTCGCTAAGCCCCTGTAACTCATACAAAAGTCTCCCTGCTTGCGTCGCTAAGCCCTTGTAACTCATACAAAAGTCTCCCTGCTTGCGCCACTAAGCCCCTGTAACTCATACAAAAGTATCCCTGCTTGCGTCACTAAGCCCCTGTAACTCATACAAAAGTCTCCCTGCTTGCGTCGCTAAGCCCCTGTAACTCATACAAAAGTCTCCCTGCTTGCGTCGCTAAGCCCCTGTAACTCATACAAAAGTCTCCCTGCTTGCGTCGCTAAGCCCCTGTAACTCATACAAAAGTCTCCCTGCTTGTATAACTAAGCCCCTTTGACTAATACAAGTCTCACTTCTTGCGTCACTAAGCCCCTGTAACTCATACAAAAGTCTCCCTGCTTGCGTCGCTAAGCCCCTGTAACTCATACAAAAGTCTCCCTGCTTGTATAACTAAGCCCCTTTGACTAATACAAGTCTCACTGCTTGCGTCACTAAGCCCCTGTAACTCATACAAAAGTCTCCCTGCTTGTGCCACTAAGCCTCACACAAAAGTCTCCCTCTGTAAGTAATATGCCTGTATATTCTTACATGTGGAGTATTACTCATGCAAGGTGTTTACATATACATTTAGCAGTAGTGGTGATAGACAAATAAAACATATCCATCTTACCAGTCTTCACCCGGGCACCAATTAATGTAGAGAATATCCTCAGACGGGGCGCCAATAAATGTAGAGGAAATTTATAAATCCTCACACCAGGGCACCATAAATGTAAGGAATATGCCCCTATATATAAAACTTTTACATGGGATGCCAGAAATATCGGCAATAACTATGGAATAATAAGGTTTGCCCTTATTATTCTTACGTTAGGTTAAAATTAAATCAGTCTCATATGATTATTATGGATTATAATTACTACTACAATTCACCATCAAAGCACTAATAACTAATAATTCATAAGGGTTGAAGGTATTACATTCTAATGATTAGGTTTGACTCAGCTATCGTGCTCATATGATAGCACAACAGACATTAGGTTCAACAAAATAGATTTATTAAACAAGGAAAAACAGGAATATCACATTCTACTAAATAGACATATCGTGTTGTGTGCGTATTGGAGCATTTGTGTGGGTATGCACATGTGTGTGCGTGCGTGTGTATGTGTTTGTGTGTGTGCGTGCCACGTGTGCTCAGAGAACAAAGGAGTGTGGAGTAAACTGGCTGTGTCGCAGCACGATGGTGGTAACTGATCTCAAATCAAACGTTACTAACAATAAGTTCACGCACTTCAGGAAATACTGTTAACCATCAACAGTAAGCTAAAATGAGATCATATCACACGAATGTTAGTCAGTGTTAGGATAGAGGGGCAAACCAGTGAGGTTGGGATTTCTCCTGGTTGGAATTTCTCCGACGTCGTCTGGTTATCGCCTGCGTCTTTGTCCATGGGGTGGAACACACCTCGGACGGAGTTGCGTTAATTCAGCTCTATGGTTAGATGCCGGTAGGCAAGCTAATGTCGCTTGTGTCTTTCTCCGGCCTTTCTGATGCCGCTGCAGCTCTGTGTTGCTGACACACTGCAGTATTACTTCAGTAAGACTGCAGTCATCTGCAATATTACTGCAGTTTTATGAAGTATAAGTGCAGTGCTGTGCAGTAGTACTCCATATTGAAAACTTTTACTTGTTAAAATCCTTTTTAACTGCAGTACAAGTGTAGTACTACTGCAGTTTTACTGTGTCCAATTTACTGCGCTTGTAGCTACTGCAGCACTAAAAACTGCAGCATTACTGCATTTTTTTTTACTGCAGTACTGCAGTTCTTTTTTGTAAGGGAAAGCAAAGATGGAGTAGAAGGAGGGAGACTGGAATTCTTCAGTCTTCTCTATTTGAGTTTTATGACCTTAGTGTCTAGTGTTTCCAAGCGACATGCTGGATCACTAACTACGGCTGTCACGCTGGGACCGTGTTGTAAACTTGCCCCTGTAACTCATACAAAAGTCTCCCTGCTTGCGCCACTAAGCCCCTCTAATACAAAAGTCGCCCCGCTGGTGCCACTAAGCCCCTGTAACTAATACGAAATGCGGCTACATGACTTGTCTACAATCTTGCTAATGTCACACCCCTCCTCATCTCATTTCCTTGGCTACCTGTTACAGCCCACATAAGGTTCACTGTCCTGTATAGCGAATGGAACAGCTCCACCATAACTCCAGTCAATCTTCAAATCCCTTCTTCCGGTTATACCCGTTTGTACTGACCCGACCACAGAACTATATATGAACAGCGGCCATGTCAGTTTATGTAGCATGTAAATCTTATAAAGCAATATCACCTTTGCACACTAGAGGTCACCCTTTCACTGTTACCAAATAGTACTCAATATTCAAGTCCTGAATCTACACAATGCTTTCATGTTAAGCGAATGTTTGGGGGAAGCTTGACCTCAAAGCTTACATCGCAGCAACAGTGAGAGAACGAGGACACTACAAGTGAATGGCAAATGGCTTAATCTCCTCTTATATGAAATCCAGGTTTCAAGACAAACCACAATGCTTTTTTGAGTAAGTGAAAAACATTTTGTCTTCCTACTTTTTTATTTACTGGTATTTCTAAATTGACAGTTTTGTTTGCAGAACTAAAACCGCTTTCCTCAATTCAGGAGACACACATTCGAAACGCGTTCAGTTCGCCGGCTATGTCTTAGATACCTATGCTTAGATAAGTAGCCTAGGCCTACAGTTCAGTGTTGCTGGTATACCAAATCAAATAGACGAGCTTCTCTTGTGTGATTAAATGGGACTGAAACCCATCTGCCATGGGCACTGCTATGACTAGGTCCACCAGTTTATCTCGACTTGTTTTCTCGCATGAACTTTGGTAGGCCTACTCCGCCAGCAAGAGGTCGATAGCACTTTTGTCAAGCCATGTGTCAAACAATTATCCCGATTTCATCACCCCGATCATCTACGTTGAAACAGTAATTGGCATCAATTAAGCACAGATGATGATTGACAGCAATGTTTACAAGGGACACTCACGTGTTAAATTCAGTCCTGTGGACATGCTGCAGTATTTTGACATTTTTGCCTGAAGCAGTGGGGAATAGTCAGATTAAGAATGACATCAGTTACATAAATTGAAGTTGCACGAACATAGTTAAATAAGCAAAGAAATAAATAGTATTATTAATAATAATAATAATAATAATAATAATAATAATAATGAAATGGTTTGCAGCAGAGCCTACATTTAAAGAAATACATGAAATAAAAGTGGTGAATGTCATGTAAGTTCAAATGAAAATTCAAGGTTCTAAACTCTGTGATTAAATTTCAATATGGTTCAATAGTTTCTTCTGTCATTGCTTGACTATGCTTGATGAGGTGAGGAGTGAAGAATATTGGGACACACCCATGCTTTTTGTATATCATCCAGGGATTTTAAGTACACTACATTTAGAGAACATTTTGCCTACTTAACCTTCACATCCAGTGTAGCCTACTCAACAAGCATACTCAATAGTATGAAAGGCCATGATTTTGACAGCCATTGGGTGTGTCCCAATATACTTCACTCCTCACCACCTTTTCTCCACTCATCTCCTACCTGGAAGTACGCAAAACAGCCTGTAAATTTCAAGCATACAAGTGTTTGCCTGTACAGTATACAATGTACCTGACATTGCGGTTTGCGTCAATATATTAATTCATATGTAACCATTAATATGTAATTAATATGTAATCAGCAACATTAGATTAAAACACAAAGATCGGCTTCCAGGCACAGAGGAGAGGAGGTGGTAGTGGAGTTAATGCATATTTCAAGTAATGGGATGCACCCATTGTGTTCAAGGTAGCCTACTCAATATTTCACGATTCAGGTATTGAATATTCAGGCTGAAACTTTGCCTCTTAAAAATCCAATAAACTCTTGCATCAAGCTTGAATGGAACAAAAACCAGAAATATTACTGGCAATCCAGGACTAGCGTTGCCTATCCCTGAGCTATTATAAATGTTATTGATGGTTTGTATCGACTGACTAAAGAATCCACACATCTTGTTCTCAAGGCCTTTATTTGCTGATGATTGAAAAGAAACCACAAATATATGAAGACACTAGCCTTGAGGTTTTTCACATCTCTGGTTTAAGGTTCAAGTCTGACAATGTTCTTCATCCTCCCAGCAATATGGCCGACACCAAAGCCAACTGCTGTCATCAGTAAAACATGCAAAACACCTGTGATTAGTGCCAACTCCTCTGGAAGCACACAGAAGAGTAACCACTGCAATCGGAGGTTATTATTGGACGATTAGCTACAGTGCTTGCCGCACAGGTGCTGGGGGGCACAATTGGGAATATTCAGAGGAAAAAAGGGAACGTTTAAAGCATAATCATCACACAACACTGAACTGAAACACTGACCTTACCTGACCCTGAGCTATTCCGGTGTGCACCAATTACTAGATTACACTAACAATACATAATATCATGCAAATGCACATGCATTCAGCACATTGTCTAACTTCTGTCAGTTTAATGGCATAATAGTTTAATATATAATACTAAGTCTAAAGTCGTGATCTAAGTCGTCAACACTGAATTACACTTATACTTTGGGATTGTTGCAGTTTTTACTCACTGGCTCTTGAGAATCGACTCTAATACATCTGCTTCCATAGGAAACACACCACTGGGTATTCGACAAAGCAGGATTACCTAGTTAGCTGGATAACTGCACTGAATAAAATCCGGAACAGCTCTTTTAACTTCAGTCCATGTTCCATAGTTGGGAGGGTTCCGGGTTTTACTTAACTCAGTAATCCTGCTTCGTGAAACAGGCTCCAGGTCCCAGTTGTTCAGATTCTGATCGGATTCCGGCTATCGGATTGGATGAAATTTTGAAAATGGGTTGTTCAAAAGAAAAAAAGGATTCTGAAATAGGATTAGATCACGTAATCCAGTCTTGGTTTTGATCTGGATCAAACCTTCAGTATGTGCTGTTCAAAAATTTTTAGTAGGATTGGGATACCTTTTATACAAAAAATCTGGATTATCCTGATCCCAGCAGGAGGGTGGATTCAGGGTGGATTTCAGGAACAAAATGTAATAAAACTTTAAAATTGGTCAAATAATACAACATTTGTATCATGTAATACATTTATTAATATTTTGCAATGTATTTGTGAATAATGTATATTTGTTTTTATTTATTTGTTGTGGGTCGGATGGGAAGGGGATGTTTGTATTGCTGTATTGTGCTGTTTTCTGTCTCTTCAAATAAAAACACTTAAAGTGACCCCACGCTGGCTATTCTACCTGTTGTTCTTTACATAGCTAGTAGCCTACATTGTGATACGTAGTCCCATTTAGAGCACTGGCAATCCGGATTTGGTAATCTTGAAAAGTTTGTATCTGGATCAGGGTGATCCAATCCAATGTTGCTTTGATATACCGGCACAAAAGTAAGATGGATTACCTGATCCTGGATACCAAAACATGGGATTTCCAAATACGGATCATTCTGATCCAGATTAAACTTTTTGAACAACAGGCCCCTGGTTTCTTGGCTCTGAACTAGGTACTGCACAGGTATCAGAATCCAGTCTTGGAGAACTGCAGTGACCACAGTTTTTAATTTGATCAGTTAAAATATTTAGTTACCTCTTATTACAGGGTTGGGCAATTCCAGTCCTGGAGGGCCGGTGTGTATGCAGGTTTTTGTTCCCACCAATTACCCAGCTAAATGAGCTAATTGGTTGTTTACACCAACACTGGTAGATTAGATCACATTAAAATGTTTCATATAGGGACACAAGAACAGTCTTCGGCTGTCATTCATGCGCTTATTAAGAATTGTAGCTAAAATGTCAGATGGCGTAAATATTAGGGCTAATTAGGTAATTAAGGCCAGAAGTTGGCATGAAAACCAGAAACGGATACGGCCCTCGTTGCCCACCTCTGTACTTATTATGTGCAATATAGCACAATACAATGTGACACAATGTGAACATGGGATTTTTATTTTTCATGGCATGCTGTGGCTTAAGAGGGTAAATAATTCCTCTAAACATGAAAAGCCCTTAATTAAGAAAACATCTTGTTAAAATTCTGGGGATTACAACTGTTATTGGAACGGGTTTGTTTCCTCATGTTGACTTAGAAGAAATATGCTATTTGACATAAAACAGCAAGATGGACTCATTTATAAGCAGGGATAGTGTGTGTGTGTGTGTGTGTGTGTGTGTGTGTGTGTGTGTGTGTGTGTGTGTGTGTGTGTGTGTGTGTGTGTGTGTGTGTGTGTGTGTGTGTGTGTGTGTGTGTGTGAAAAGCTTTGTCCTTTTAATAGTAGCCTTTTACAAAAGCAAATGCCACTTGCATTTGATTTGTCTGTACAATGTCATGATTTTGGCTTATTTTAAAGACCTATTATTTTGGTTTGGGTTTTTTCATCACCCTGGCAACCCTGTAGGCTACTGTACCCTTCTTGTTTGAAATTTCTCATTTCTGCTTTAGCTTTAAACTAGATGTATTGATAATGAAAATGTGACCTTTCTTTCCTGTGCAGAACTCCAGTCCAATACCTTGCTGAACACCTGAACCTAGTTACATTTTAAAATGCTAACCTACTGAATGCTGCACTATTTAGATATATCACTCTCAAATGAGGGTGCGGTAGAATTCCATCAGTTACACGTTGACTAATTACATTTGTGGTCAGCTGAACTACAGTGACAGCTATCAGTGTTATGATAGACTACTGGTTACATAAATGCGTATTCATAATTTCGTATTAGTAATTGTTGAAAACAAAAACAAAATTTTTTTAATCCTAGATATTTTGTCTTAGTGTGGACTAAATACTTCAATTACACACAGGTGACTTCATCTAGACTTAACTAACCGGCCCACCCCAAAACGTATAAAATTGTGTCAGTTGGCGGCGCCTTTTGCTTTTAAGAACTGATGTAGGCTACGTGTTGAGATTTGAGAAAGAGCTAAGTTTGTAACTACGACCAAATGGATAGTAGCAATTACGCAAAGACTGATGCCATTCCACGTGTACAACTGTTCAACTGCGTTCACCCGGACTGCGCAGCAACGTTTGTCAGAGAATGGCGTTTGAAAGAACACGAAACCATACACACTGGCGCGGTAAAAAATAAAATTATATATATATATATATATATATATATATATATATATATATATATATATATATATATATATATAAATAAATGATAATCTTTGTTTGCATAACAGGTCATGGTGTTACTATCTATTAAGACATCCGCTGCCAAGTGATGGTTTTGACAATAATGGATGTTTGCCTTCTGTACACGAACCACAGGCTTAGGTTACATCTTATGGCAAATCTTACCATTTATTGATAATTGTTTAAATGATATGGAAGATATCTGAGATGGACATGCATGTTTTCATTCCACTTGAATGGCATGTAGCTAACATCTAATATGCTGATACGCGAGGTAGCGGTGCTAATGTAAACGTTAATTTTATGCCTCCGTAATGTCTACTTTTTAAGCGGCCTCTACAATGCCAGGAGGAGGGTTGTAGCCGCCGTTTCTCCAGGAAATCTCATTTGACCCGACACAAACGCGGCCACCGTGGGGAGAAAACGTTCAGGTAAGCTACAGTATCGTTCATTAAATATGAGTAGCCTATCATCTATGTACTTTGATAGCCTAATTAACGTGCATTTAATTTCAACAGATGTACCTACCTGACTTGTGCTAGAATATTTTCCAATGCGGATAAACTAAAGAGGCACGTCCGATATAACCACAACGACAAGGACAAGTATTTCAAGGTTTGACTAATCGGTCACACTTTATTCCTCGCATTTGAACGTTTAGCTAGGCCTACTGGTAGCATGATGTTATGGTTGTGCTTGTACCCCGCAAAATATTCTTAGATTAAAGGTAATCTGCACGCAGAGTCGAATATGCGGTGAAGATATTAGCCAGATGGGTTGCCTTAATCATTAGGCTATGCGGATATGTTTAAGCATTAATCTTGCCTGAAGGAGATTGTCAACAATTTAAGAGCAATTTCACAATTTGTTCACTTCCGTCTAGTGCCATTTCCAAGACTGTACCCTGACTTTTCGGAAACGCAAGGCCTACAAGATTCATCTGGGTACACATGGCATTACTTCAAATTTCAAGTGAGTGACAGAGGCCTGTGGACAACTCTAAAGGGCAGGGTCCCATCCTAGGAAGCCGGGTACCTAGTTATTAATGTCTGGGTCTGATTTCATGGACTGTTTAAACCAGGCAGATTACCATATTACCTTATTACTATTATTAAGACTGAGAGGGCCTGCTTTTTCCTCACTCATCAGACTGAATTAACTTAAAAATTAATTTTGTGAAATTGGTTTCACAACCGTATTTTTTTTTTAGCGAGAGGATAGTTTCCCCCCCGCAATCCAAGGTGCTTTATAAGTAGACAAGTATTGTGTTGATGGTTGTGCTTTCAGGAGTGAAAAATTGGTACCCTTTGAGAGGAATTTAACTTCCTCCAGAAAATGCACCAACTGAGATTTGAGAAGTACAGCCTGCTTGAGGTTTTGTTAACCCAAGTAATCAAATGGATAAAACCCTATATTTTACTGCTTTGGCCTGAATCAATGTTCCAGAAGGTGTTTAGTTATTCCTCTCAGTTGTTTGGCTGCAGGTGTTGTAAGGCTGCAGTGATGTCAGATCATTGTCACGTGGGTGAGAGCGCGGCGAGGAAAGTGCAGTTTGTCCAATGTTGCGTTTAAGGTGCTTACTGGAGTGACTGTGCCTGTGGCTTGGAGATAGAGCACCCATGACAGGACTGTACTTTATCTCACCCCTTCAACATCCTCCTTTGACCTGCAGGCTGCACAATCTCGCTGAAGTACTTTCACAAGTGGCCGTTTAATTAAATCTGAATTTGGCCTTTCCCTGATGATCAGGCTGAAAGCTTCCCTATTTGAATTAGCTTGCTTTGCAGAAAGGCATCGCTTTATTCTGGAAAGTTTCAAATTCGAGGTGAAAGGCAGTCCAGGAGAGTGGGAATTGGTGCTGTTTGTAATGGCATGGATTTGCACCAACATCACCTGGATTGACAAAATTAGTCCAGTTGAATGATCAAATGTGTGTCTGGTTGTGAAATGTGATCTGCCTTCGCTGGTCAGTATTCTGTCATTTTAGGTGCATGAAGGAAGGGTGTGGAGCAAAGTTTGAGACTCCTGTTGCTTTCCGAGCCCACGAGAAGACCCATGCAGGTGAGGAGTTGGATAGCTTTACTTGGGCTGGCGTATTGAGCAAGCGGCCAATATTTACCAGTGGATTGGAAGAGGACTTTGAGACATTGTTTGAATGTAAACCAGAGGAGTTGGCCTGCTTTTCTTGGAGAAGTAGACATTGTAGTAGTGGTCTTCAGCCCTGGTCCTGGAGTGAAACAAGTTATGTGTTGTATTGATACATTTAACCAATAGATCTTGTGGCTATCTATGACCATGGCATAGTACCACTGACTTATAGTATATGGCAGTTATTGAAGCTTTTTTTAGTTTTTTCATCAACAGATATGTAGTTCCAAGCTAGTTAATGAAAGTTGGAATTGGAGACTAATTAATTAGCAGAATTGGGTGCCGATGGCTACACTTATTTGCAACAAATGGACACTTGGAGCAGCAGTTCCAGAGCTACACATTAACGCAATCTTCAAAATCACATGTTGGTCTTAACTCTAGCTTTAACTCTTAGCTTTAGTCTGTACAGTGCAAAAGTGGTTGGCTGGTCTTTGACACTGGTTGGTCCTCTCCTCTCTTCAGGGTACCCCTGTCCGCAGCCCAGCTGCCAGGTGGTGGCACGCACATGGAGTAAACTGCAGAAGCACCTTCTGGAGCACCCCAGAGGTAAAGGCAACACCCAGAGCCCAGCCACATATACACAAGCCGAGAGCACACCGTTCCTTATTGAGATTCTGATGGGAATCGCAGAAACTGGGCCAGCTTTCTCCCCTCTAACTTCGACAGGCATTCCGACGGCAGTTTTTTCTGGTGTAATTAAGCCTAAAGGCATCATTGCCTTCCTAGTTTCCTGTTCCTCAAGTTTTACTAGAACACAGGGTAACGTTTCTAATGGAGGTATTGTGCCTACGTGGAATTTAATGTTAAGTGTAACATTTACATACATTGAAGGGGATCAAGGGAATGATTTGTTCTGCAATCTCATCACTCTCCCACAGTGTTCCCTACCTTCCCTGTGCCTACGCCACTTTTAGAGCTGTTTGCATGCATAATTAAGTCGCTTGTACCCCCTTTCTTTCACAGTCACTCGCAAATGTGAACAGTGCCAGAAAGAGTTCAATAAGCGGGCAGCTCTGCGATGCCACAAGCGCACCCACGCCCTACAGAAGCCAGTGCTCCTGTGCCCCAGTAATGGATGCCAGGCCTACTTCACCACCACCTTCAACCTGCAGCATCACATTCGTAAAGTGCACCTGCAGCTGCTCAAGTACCACTGCTACTACCCTGACTGCACCCGCACCTTTGCCATGCAGGTGAGAGGTCTTCCTTTGCCCCTATTGGCAGCTAGCAAACCAGCATCTGCTCTGCATTACTTTGCATTGAATTATGTTACTGGCGTTTAGCAGACACACTTATCCTGAGTTACTTTGTTACATTTTGGACATCCATTTATACAGCTGGATTGGGTTAAGTACTCGGTCAAGGATGCCACTACAATTTGTGGTAAAGAAGCCTGGTTGTGCCAAGTCCCTAGCGCACGTTTACAGTGGTGCTCGAAAGTATTCCTACCCCTTTGCTTTTAGCACACTTTATTGTGTTTTAGATTTAATTTTAAATGGATAAAATTGCCATTTTTGCCCATCGATCTACACTCAATAACCCATAATGACAGTGAAAACATGTTTTTAGAAATTTTTGCGAATGTATTAAAAATTAAAAACTGAAATCTCATGTGCATAAGTATTCATACCCTTTGCTTTAATGTATTTTTAAAGTATCATATTTTATATTTGGTCGTATATCCTTTGCGTGCTGTTCCTGAAGTTTGTGACCCATCAACATCAAAAGACTCTCGATATCTTATTTTCAGGTACTGTTACAAGCCATACTATAACCTCTCTGCATTTGAATATACTATGGGACTATGGGAATTGGGGGGTGAGACTAGATTCAGCTGTAAATTATGCTGGTACAGTATGGAACACGACTGGCGAAATGGCTGCAAGTCATCAAGGGTCTGAGCTATCAAACAAGCCCCAAACCATCACTCTACGGCCAGATATGGAGTAGATGTGGATGGATCACTAAGGGTTTCTTCTCCTGACTTTTTCCCCCATAGAGTTCTATAGGAAAATGAGTCAAGAGAAATAACCCTTGCAGTGATCCATCCACACCTACTCCATATCTGGCAACAGAGTGATGGTTTGGGGCTCGTTCAATAGCTCAGACCCTTGCTAACTTACAGCCATTTAGCCAGCTATGTGTTCCATACTGTACCAGTGTAATTTACAGCTGAATCTAGTCTCACCCCCCAATTCCCATAAAGATCCATTCAAATGCAGAGAGGTTATAGTATGGCTTGTAACAGTACCTGAAAATAAGATATCGAGAGTCTCTTGATGTTGATGGGTCAGACTTCAGGAAGTAACAGCACGCAAAGGATATGCGACCAAATGTGAAATATGATACTTTAAAAATACATTAAAGCAAATGGTATGAATACTTATGCACATGAGAGATTTCAGTTTTAGATTTTTAAAACATTTGCAAAAATTTCTAAACATGTTTTCACTTTGTCATTATGGGTTATTGAGTGTAGATTGATGGGCAAAAATGACAATTTTATCCATTTAAAATTAAATCTACAACACAATAAAGTGTGCAAAAAGTGAAGGGGTAAGAATACTTTCGAACACCACTATCATAGCCCTGTATGCGGCAGTAAGCCTACCCCATGCAGCCATTTTTGTCCAGAAGCTAATTGGTTAATCTTGGCTTGCTTAATAATTTTCAGAATCACGTGTTATACTCTGTATCTAGCTATGGAACTTGTTCCTTAAAGCTATGGTTGTATTTGGCTGACTTAACTTTCCTGTTAAATGTAGTAATATCCCCATGTGCACTGAATGGTGTTGGTTTTTGTATACCTTCTGTGTGTGCATGCATGCCTAAACAAGGGATGCTTATTGGCCAATTGGCAAGCAATATGGCAACAAGCCACTGCAAAAAATTCCTCATTGAAATGAGCCATTTCTAATCAACAGGGACATGCCGGTATTATGAATATTGATCCAGTATGTTTAAGAACATGATTAATTGGACTACCACTTCTGTTCTAGTCTTTCCCACCATGGCTAATCTGGTTGTACACATCACGGAAGGCACTTTTCTTTAGCAGAATACAATATTATCTCTGTAACTATGAAATTTATGCAATGTTGAATATGTGCAATTTCAGGCCACTGTTCTGGGTGGCTTTCAGTGTTAATACCCTTTGCTCAGGTGAAATTGCTGACTTAAGCAGTATGTGATGCCGCAGTCATTTGGCGGATTGAGCAGAACCGATGCAAATCTCACTAGTCTTTGTCCAAGCACATTAAAAGTTTTGGCGTCTGGTCATTCCAACTTGAAAGGACAGCAAAGGCTGTTAATACTGTTCCCAAGTGCTCATCTAACGACTTCATCACTTGACCTTGGATACGGTTGTACATTGGTCATTGAAAGAGCATAATGCTTGTGACTAAGGTAACATTGATGGCTCTCCCAATTCCTGTGACGCAGTACCATGCTTTTGTGATGGCATTCCTGACTGATTAAATGCCATTCTGCATATGATTTGTTGCCAAAATTGTATTACCTCTTTGTGACCCTAAGTGGAACTCTTTATTTAAGAGTTTAAAAACTCAATCTGAATATTGTTAGATTGAGTGGTTTCATGATTTCTCTCCTGTCTTGCCCCCTCCCAGGAGAGTCTGAACAGACACATTCTGCACCATGGTCCTGATGGAGGACGGGTAAAGGTAAGTAGTGCAGTAGAGTGGCCTACATCTTTTATGAAGGCTGGTCTAATGCAGAGTAAGGAAACATGCCGTGAAGCTATTAAAGGAAGTTTTACAAAGTGTCTGCCTATGGGGTTACGGTTTATTTTGGTTCCACACTTTCAGCTTGCAATAGTGGCCATGGTTCTTGGCAGCCTAAATCCATGCCGTGTGGAAATTGGATTTTTCGAAAAAGGTAATGACCCAGTGCGATGGAATGTTTTACAAGCTAGCATTTTGTGAAGGTTGCGATGGCGTGCGCCTTCAGATTTGGGCATGTTTGCGGATTAAGTGGAGCATAGCGCAAAATCGTGTCAGGAGACTGACGCTGAACTCAAATCCGTGCCCTAGTTTGTGGTCTGTCGACCCGAGTGCGGCTGAATTATTTCTCAATCGCCTGTGGCCCTGTCAATTTACATTCCAGCAGGAGTTGGGGCCAACGGGTCTAGGACAGCACTAGGCTCTGACTGGGAAAGGGCTTTCACGCCACCGTCAAATTGATCAGATTTCAACATTTCACTTAATTCCATGTATTAATCAGCCTCTTGAATGAACTGTAATTGGGTTTGGGTCAAGCTTGATCCTTAATTGTACCAGGGAGGTGGATTTACAGGTGTGATAATTGGGGGTTGAGATATGGTAGACTCGTGCTGGTGTACATACTCCAGTCAGTTCTTAAAGGCTCATTGACGATATGCTGAGGGCAACTCTCAATTTCCCCGTGGCTTAATGGTCTTGTGGAGTCACGCTCAATTTTCCATTGATCACATGCCAGTAAATGCGGTTCTGTTCCTATTTTAATTCCTTGTACATTAATTTGACCTGCTTTCTCCCAGTGAATAGGATGGGTACTCAGCTGAAGTGTTTAAAATCAGCCTGGCATTTTAAAGTCTCGCATCCGAGGTGTGAATGTTGCTGCCGACTCCTTCCAAAGGATTTAGATTCATATGCCTGAGTAATCTCCCACAGGGAGAATTATAAATGGGTGTGACGACTCTGATCCTTTATCTGGTACGGTTTCATTTTTATAGTCCATTGTGGTACAAATTGATCAAATTATTTGGGGTTCAGTCTGCAGAAATCTAAAACCCATTGCGTTTACTGTAGGTGCTGGGTATTTCTGAGTTAAGACTTGTGCTGTTTTTGCGGTTTTCCAGTGCTGTCCCGAGTCTGAGGATGGGTGTAAACACACTGGGTTGCAATACCCATTGGGACCTAGAAAGTATGATGTGTGTGTGAATTGAAGGGACTGACAACTGTTGACTTGGTTGCTTCAAAGCTGGAAAACCTGATTCATAGGCCCTTGACAAAGTGAGTACTGTTACTGTGGAGAAATGCTAATTTGTGATTGGTCTCAGCAGCAGAAGCGCCAGCGGTCCAATAAGAATTGGCAGAAGCGACTGGAGAGGCGTCACCAGCCCCCTCTGGTGGAAGATGACCTACGCCGCCTGTTCACCCAGCAAATGCGTTTCTCTCGACGGGGAAAGCTCGAGGCAGACCTCTCCAGCCTCTTCAACGAGCGCAAGATCCCACGTCATGTTGACCCTGAGGTCAATCTGCGTGAACTCTTCAGCCTCAAGCCACCCCGCCTGCTGCAGCCTAAACCAGAGGATCCTCTGCTCATGTGTTAAACCCAAAACGGGAACGTCCATTCTAAAATGTACCTTTTGGACTATCATTTGTTAGTGTAATGTGAAAAGAACTTAAGTTTGTTTTACAGTTGCAAGGATAAAAATCTGTTTAATTTAGTGTACAGCATTTCTGTATCGAATGTCAGTTTGAGTAAGATTGTGCATTCCTTGCTTGGTCATTTGTTAAATGAACATATTAAAATAAAAGTGTGAAGCATTTAATTTCTTGTGGTCATTCCCAGTCTATTGGCTTGTGTGATGAGATTTTTTAGGCCTGCGCTCATTGCAGGCACTTGTTTTCAGTGACTAAATGGCGGCTATTATGTGAATAGTTTCTGTGCTGAAGTTAAAGGGGCGGCTGAAGCAGCTGTGCTGGGTGTATAACTCTGCCTTGGCTTCACAGTTCTTGGCCTCCAGAGCTATAATCCCAATGGCTTTCCAAGTCATTAAATCGAAATAGAAACGCAGAGTCAAGCTAATCCAGTACCGGCAGGATGTAAAGTGTGCACTGCAGTAAAAAATGGTTGCCAAGTACCTGAATTCTGCAGTTTGCAGAGATGCATAGGTCGGAGAGCTGGACTGGAGCGGTTTTTTTCCTGCCAAACTTTAGTGCAGTGTAATTACTATTGTGATCTGAGGATGGTGTTTTCACCTTGGGTGACTTCCAGTCCCTTATTAAGCAATTAGGCAAAAGCCCAGGGCCTGAAGGTTTTTGTTTTGTATTTGGACACTTGAAAGGTGGCTTGTGCAATGGCAACCCCCCTATGGCTCATTGCAGCAAATGGTGTCAAGTTTTAAGCCACAGCATTCATATAAAAAATCTGCTTGCTTCTGATACCGGAATTCTGGGAACACCGCACAGTCTTGGCGGTTAAATCAAGTGCTGCCTCCTTGTTAAAGCATGCTTTGTCTCTGTTTTTTTGTGGTGCAAGTGTCCATGGTCAGCAGTTTGAGAGTGACAGAATACTGATTCCACAAAAAGTAGCTCTGACTGCAAACAACGTGTTCCAATAAGGGCATGGTCCTGATAAGCCTGTGAATCGAGCAGTAAAGGAAAGTGCTCGATCAACCCAAGAGCAGGTGCACTGCTGAACAAGTAGCTGAGAATGCTGCACTCGCCCATTCAATTGACAAATGCGTACCAAACCGAAAACATTGACATCTGAATTTGTAACGCCGCATGCCGGCTAAAACGACACTAAGGCTGTGTCCAAATACGACCCCTACACCTTTTTAAGGGCGCATATTTGAGTCCACTTTGTCAAAAATCTTTTGAGTGGGTGACTTTCTCACAAATGGGGGCACTTAAAATACCAGGATGAACCCCTTATTTCTGGGGTTTTGTTGAGGGAGTTCAGGATTACACTCCTCTGCAGAACGGTGCACTCATCCAACAATTTCAATAAGTAACCCGGAAGTAAAAAAGTAAAATACATAGAGCGTATATGCATATCTATGGCACAAGATGGGTTCATATTACAAACTGCTCTTTTTATTTCTTCATTCATAATCTACACTTTGTAGCAATCGTCATGTTAACTGATATTCTCAATAAAAATATTAACTACTTCCTCACTAGTTTGGAAAGGGTTTTGCGGGATTTCTTTTGCACACTGCTTTCAAAGTGAGGGGACAGGGCACATTGTAGACAGGGGTCGTATTCGGACACAGCCTTAGGTTGTGCCAGTGATTGCTGTGCTTTTTTCACTCCACCGCCATGTGAAGTTCACTTTCAGACTCTGCTACTTGCCCCCATGTGTTGCCCCAGCTCTGGCACGCTAGCAGTCGTCCCTAAACTTGGCTTTACTCTCGTAGTTGCTGCACACCTGCGCCTGCACGTGAACGTGCACAAGGCGCGGCCTGACACCAGCCTTGTTTAGCCTCGCTGCCCCTCATCTGTGACTGATCAAATAATACGCCCGGTTTGCCACGCCTGGTAACTGTCAATTTCAATTGCCGCTGCCGCGTGTTTGACCAGGTGCCCTGGGGAAAAACCGGGTTAACAAGGCCTTGGTGGTGGTGGTTCACTGATGAGTTATAGGTACATTTTTTCCCCACACAAGGTCAATTGCACGAGGTGGCAAAGTGGCCACTCGTACACCCCTGCTAAATTTGTTTAAAGATGCGCCGTGATAGTTTACGCTATGATGTGAAATTGGGGTCCTCCAGTTCTATCGCCCCTCATCTAATTGCAAAGAGAAGCCGCAAAATCTCATCTGAAATTTGGCGCGTCATTCCCATTGCGAAGAAAGTACTTGAGGGGGTTTTTGTTAGTCATTCATATTCCTAGCACAGGCCTTTTACAGATTGTAAAATCAACACTCACGTGCAGAATATATGACGACCTCTTAGAGAAAAGTCAAAAGCACAGTAATTTGGTCCATACATAGCAATTGTTTTGCCTGTAATGAAACATGCATTTTGATCCACAACCAAGAGATTGCAGTCAGATTTTCAACCAGTTTTCTTGTTTATGTTATACTGATACTCCATTGTCATTCCTTTTGTTGTTGATCATGCAGTATTTCAGCTGCATGGGGACTTGAGACACTGTGTCTGTGATGCATTTTCACTGGTCTGAGATGGACAGTGTTGGGAAGGGAAGGGAAGGGAAGACTCTGTACGCTTGTGTCTGACACCTGCTGTTTGGCCTGTTTAACAGGGCCATGTGCTGGGCCGGCTGCTTGGCAGCACGCCGTTCCAGGTGCGTGCTCTCGTTTGGGTGGCCCTTCCCTCTCGTGTGCAACTTCCCTTCCCTTTTCTTCACCTTGACGGTCACTGATCCAAACGCTGCTCCTACCCCACCCAACCCCCCGCTCCCCCTCATCTGTCACCATGCTCAGACCATAGTTGGCTCTACTGCCAGCACCATTCTGGCATCTGCTCATTCTCATCCATGCTTCATGCATCGTCATGTCATGGCATGGATGAAGATGTCACGGATGATGGAAGTGTTCCTCTCCTATTTGGCTCCACCCCTTGCTAATGAGAGAGTCTCTGGCTCTTCTCCACATATCCACAATATGAATCAGAGTAATGACACTCAAAACATAAACACAATGACATATCTGTACTACACAAAACACTTTGACAATTCAGCAACAGTATATCTATATAAGGAAAACAAAATATAAATGGACAATTACTGATAAGGGTTGAGGTCAACTCTGTAAAGCAAACCTTCCTCCTCAGTACCATATTTTGCATGCCTAGCATATTTTGAATTAGTTCCTAACAGTAATGATGATTGAGGTCACTGGAAATTGTGCAGATTGTACATGGTGAATAAATTAAACATAATTTGGTGACTATGCTCCCTGACTACGTGGGTGTCTATCCCATAGCTCAGCTTTGTTATTGCTCTGTCGTCAAGCGTTAATTTGGCAAAAGATAAAACACGCATGCAAGTACAGGTATTTAAGTATTAAAAAGGAAAAATCATGGTCTGTGTTAGTAATTCTAGCAGCCCATTAGATACCTGTGATGCAATGTGGATTGAGGTGTTGTCCATCAGTGTGTGGACAACACCTTCTTTGAAGGTAGTGTTCTGTATATTTCCTTAGTATTCAGGCTCTGGCTTCACAGAATAAAGCTAATTTCAAAGAGACTCCTTTGAATGAAAACCATACTGATTATTTCTGTGTCACTGCATGGATTGCTTCGTATTGATGAGTTAATCGGGGATATCAGATAGGAGACTCGCAGGCTACCACACCCTTGCTGAGGGGTGTAAAACCGGGTTATGAGAGGTTAAGATTCCTGGTGTTTGATTTTGCCTGGTTTAGCTCACAGCCGTTCTCTGGTGCTCTAATGGGATTAGACGGCGTTTGACATTTGGAAGCTGCTGCTGAGTTGCGCTATCCTCTCGGACGTGCGGCTTCAGGCTGTTGGCGTGTGTTTTATTGCCGTTATTATTTTCGGTGCCGTTCTTTTCTGTCGAGCTTCCTGTCCTCGGTTTTAAGGTCCCCAGCCACCACCATCCTGAATCCCGATGATGAAAACTGCGGCTTCTGTGTCTTGACAATTAAATCCTGGCTCAGAATGCTGAGCGCAGGGCCGTTGTCCTCATGGCTCCCTTGCGTCATTCATATTAGCCCAGGTTCTTTCTGGCAGCATCCAATGCTTTTCAATTGAATCCAGGCACAAAGGAAAGGACACAGAATTTGTTTGCTTTAAAAGACAGCAGTCCTTGACTTTGCTATTAATGTCAATGGACGTATTTAAACTGGTAATCAGTATTAGTTTCAAGGTCTCCTCCAAAAAAAACGATAAAATAGAAAACGTACAAATCCAAGAAAAGCTTTTGGTTGGATGTGCAAAGTATACACTTGGTAAATTTCCTTTACAGGGCTCTGCGTTTGTAGGTACTGTATGTGTATGTAGGTGTATGCAAATAACCGCGGGAGGAGCAGAGTACTTGAGCAATAAGTGCATCTCAGCAAAAGAAAACACAATAGCCAGCATAAAACCTCGCTAAACTAAGCAGTTGAGGGGAGTGTTTGGGCAATGAATGATTTATTGCTATGAGGGAAGGTGGCTCGCTGTGGGCATTTGCAGATTCAGTTGGTTGGTTGGGTGGAGGGTGGAGCGGGTGGGGGTTCTTTCACCATGGGAATCTGAAGTGTAGCCCATGATGGAGAGAGGGACATTTCTTCATTATCTTTTTTGGCTTCCTTCAACTCTGTACTTTTCCTCGCCAAGATATTTAATCTCAAGAAAACACTGATTTCTCTCAATTGTTGGGTGTCATTGGCAGGTGTGTGACCCACTTGTTGCAATTATCTATTATAACTGACCTGTGGGCATTCAAAATGTTTTCCAATAACACTGTGGCTTTGTGGCACGGCTAAAACGTGTCTTTAGATTTCATCTGAAAGCTGCAAACCTCCACTCAGACTATCAGTGTTAAACACTCAGTGCTCGGATGTACAGCAGCTTACATAAAGAGGAGCTTGGCACAATTTAACTCCCTTCACTTGCATGTTGGAGGAGAAATGTGGAACTCCTGATTCATGTGAACTCCTCCGAGTCCAGACAATGTGCTTCTTTCTCCAGAGGCCATGACATCGGGTGCTGTCTCAGTACAGTGTGTTTATTCACTGCATCAACCATCTTAAGCATGGTGAAATGTTTAGGGAATTATCAGAGGGTTGCGGGTTAAACTAGATTAACAATTCCTAAAGAAATTGTGGGTGTGGTTGCTTCACAGTGTTATCAATTGCTGGAAATGGCATAGAAAGATGGTAATATGGTATAGTGTGAGGTGGAAAATAAAAGGTGGAAATGGTATGAACTGGTAATGCGGTATAAAGGGATCTAGTGAAGGCGAAAGTATTAGGTGACGTAGCCTATTTTGTGGTAAGTAGTCTAAAGAACCTGGAAGTGATACAAAGAAGTAATGAATTGTGATGAAAGCACAAAAATGTAATGTCAAATCATCTGGGATAGTATTGTTGGGTCATAATAACAGTGTTGTAGTGGAATGCATTGTGAATGCCCTATTTACTGCGTCCTGTGTACTAGCATACTGCTTACTATAGGCTATGCTGCAGTGACATGCAATATGCAAAATATCCTCCATATAAACCTAAGTAGGCTATATCCGTTTCATTTACACACTTTGGTTATATCATCTGGGGATATTGAGAACACTACTCGGCTGGCATACTCAAATAGTAGGTAAGTGTGCTGATTCTGACTATTCGGACACAGTCGTAGTTGTGTTTGATTAATAGGCTGTAGAAAAATATGGGTTAATTCAATTTTTGCCTAGGTTTTAACCAAATGCTCATCTACTGATTTCTCCACTTTATTCAACAAACTCTGATTCCGATTACAGATCTCACCATCCTGGTAGCCGTTTTTCCTGGTTGCTTAACCACAGTAGCCTAGCTGGCTTATGCTTTTGTCATGTTTTGTTAGCAAGTTTTCTGTGCTAACGTTATTAAGACATAAATCAGAATTTGTTGAATAATGTTGAATGGAGTGATTAGTTGATGAGCATTTAGCTAAAACATAGGCAAAAATTGCAACAGCACTAAAAATATTTTTTGTTAACAATTGTGTTTTGTAATTTAGACAACATAAAGCTTTTGATGCTTTGTGATGGTGTTGATGTTCTCGTCAGAAACCATAGCTGCATTTACTGGTTTAGCCTACTATCGATTTTGTAAGTTCTTGTGACATAAATTAGACAGTCAGTTTTTCACATGGTTTTCATTCAACGTTCTTAAACCCTATTCTCAAACATCTAAAAGTTACTGGCTTCAGGGATAGGAGACCAGTCACAACTATAATATTGTAGGACTCCAAATAATTACATACAAATTACATATTTCAAAACCGTAAGATTCACTCTGTAGTTACCAAACAGGCAAATAACTAGCAATGCTAGGATGCTAACTATTGATAAATTATGAAAATGCATTTTTATGACATTTCTGAATTTTAGCAAAGTTTTTGACATAACGTTAAAAAATGTATGAGTGCTTGTGCAACATTTCTCACCTCAAAAGAATAACAAAAATGAATATTAAAACCGGTGAGCCGGGGCATCGGCTTCTTTAGCTTATTGATTCCAACTACTGAATTTTAGCCTACCTGCTGCCAACCCCATATAGCGCATGCTTTTCATTACAAACCGGTGAGCTGGAGCATTGACTTATTTAGCTTATTCTGATTCCAGCATCTGAATTTTACCTGCCGCTAATACCCGATAGCACCTGGATGGCTTTCATTACAAGGCAGAGACCGAATAAATATAATCGTTTCAGCACAATAACGTAGGCTAAGTAGGCTACCGGGAGAGCCCCATCGCTACGGACAACTGATGGTCTGTCGATACAGGTATCCAGCCTGCCCTGCACCAAGCTGCTAGATTAACAATTCCTAAAGAAATTGTAGGTGTATTTGCTTCACAGTGGTATCAATTGCTGGGAATGGTATAGAAAGATTGTAATATGGTAGCCTATAGTGTGAGGTGGTAATGTGGTATAATGGGATCACTATAATAATAATAATAATTATTATAATAATGGGATGCGCCACTGTCTATGTCTTTTTTTGTTGTTGCTGGTGGCTACAACTGAAGTTCCCTCATCGGAAAATAAAAGTTATTCTATTCTATTCTAAAATATGGTGATGTGTTTTGTGGTAAGTAATGTTAGTCTAAAGAACCTGGAAGTGATACAAAGAAGTAGCCTAATGAATTGTGATGAAAGCACAAAAAGGTAAGGTGTTAAGTAGGCAAACTGAGCGGCTCAGCTTCGCTCAGAGCGAAGAACGCACTTAACGGGTTGCTCAGTTTCGATCACTCTGAGCCGCTCAAAGCATTGCTCAGCACTTGGATTTGGATCAGAGATGGAAGTAGGCAACATCGTTAGCTATGGAATTTCTTGTTCACAGAATTTTTCCAAACTTCCAAACAGACGGTTGTGGACAGTTGCTCTGCGCTCACGTAGAGCAGAATGTTAAGTGTTTCAAAAATCCCATTCTCACTGTGAGCTACTCAGTTAGCTTTAGATACTTAACGCGACCAATGTCAAATCATCTGGGATAGTATTGTTGGGTCATAACAGTGTTGTAGAGGAAGGCATTGTGCTGTCATAAGCAGTGTAATATATTACAGCATCCACATTTTTTTGCATCGGTTTTCAAAACGTGCCCATTGACTCCCATTCTTTTTTTTGGCGATAAAAGGTCAATTATCTGAAAAAGTGTATATGGTACAAAGGTAAAAAGTAATAGTAACCTGGAGGGTGTATGAAGGCATAATATGAGGTATAAATGGTGTCGATGGTATGAATGGTGTAGGAGGAGATTCTCAAAAATTCTCAAAAATCGGTGGAATAATAATAGAATAGAATAGAATAACTTTTATTTTCCTGCTAGGAAACTTCAGTTGTAGCCCCAGCAACAACAAAGAAGACAGTGGGGCAGACCCACAACACACAAACACATCAAACAATATAATCAATTTGCATTAATCAAACTAATTAAGTGAATTAAAGTGGAATACAGCCATGATTAAAAATATCCCCCGCTGTCCCGAGATGTCCAGTGTCATTAAGCAGTCCAACATACAAACCCCGCCTCCACGACTTTCCTCCATACACGCAGTGTTGCGGTCTCTGTACACTGTCGAAATGGAGCACCGAACTGCATCAGCCTTCCCAGTCGTAGCCTAACTCCTCCCCCGCATTATCTTCTCCTTTCTCTTCCCTGGTGGCCTTTTGAAGATTGCCTGCAGTCCTAGATCAGTCCAGAGTCCCGACATCTTCAACTCTGGTGAAGAACGATGGAAAACTTTGTGGCTGCAGATCCAACGGTCATTCCCGAGCATATGTTGTGAATGCGTGTCCATGATGACGACTACGAACAAAATTATCCCAAATTTACAATTCGTCAATATTGTAGAACTCGCGCAGCTAGACCAATGAGGGAATAGCTCGGAGCGAAGGTTTAAGAGTGATGTTTTCCGCTGTTGCTGTGGAAAAGTAATATCACCGTTTATTTATCTGACTCCGATTAGAATTTAGAATTTGGTTTTAATCATGCGTGAAGCTCGGAGTGGTTACACTCGACTCTTCCTTGTGTGCCACCATTACTCAATATATGCTCCCGGGATTAGCACTATTGCTGAATCTCAGTTTGGTGGAGAACACAGAGGTTGGGGGTCTAGCCAACACAATAAATGCATTATATTTTACATAGATAGTTGTGAGCCCAGGTCAGCGTGCATTCAGAGGGCTCCTTAAGGCTAATTTCACAAGAACCGACGTAAAACATCCATGGGTTCTCTTCACATCAAATTCCCAGAGCCATGCACCACCAATCCTGTTTTACTGGCCGAACTTGACTGCCTTTCCCAACTTGGGGACTCCACATAAAGTACCACGCCACTGATCAGTTGGTCATTGGTCAAAATTGTCCCCCTGAGTATTCAGTCGTAATTTAGGCTGAAAAAGGTATAAGATGGATTGGAGTCATGGAGATCACGCAAGTTAAAAATAAGAAGAATTTATTAATGACAATAATCACTGGTTAAGACTGTGAGAGCAAATATGAACACATTGATCTTATGATTTTACCTGTCATTTATCTAGATACCAGGTGAGGTCCAGGTGATGGCCACTCTGTGATCCAGATACTTACGTGGACAAGCACATCCCTGATAACCTACAATCCCCCTTCCAAACACATTCTTTATTCCTTACATACCCCACATTTCAATTGATATTAATCCCAATCCACCACATTTATCATATTGTCCAGTTATTCACATGCACATACATAAGATGTTTTATACATACAGCGTTGCTTCAGTCCAGAATATTTTAACATAGGGTGCTTGTTCACAGGCCTTTTACGGCCTGAGAACAGGCCTCGGTTGCCGGCGTCATTAGGACCTCTAATGTCATTCCAGCTGTCGTTTACAACTTTGTGCTTTTTGTTGTAGGGCAGTGGAGTTGGGAGTCTTGTGTGACGAGGCAAAGATGCAAGGGGTGGGTAGAACAGGAGATTCTTAGGCCACCTGGTGAATTGTTTTATTGCACCCTCAAGGAAGTCAGGGCTTATGACTGACAATCCCAAGGATCAATAATTTTCAGTTTTACAATATTATCAAAACGAGCAGCACGAGTGCCCTCCAGCCCACTTCCTCGTCCCACAATAGACACACAGCGCACGAAAAAAACAAAAGACCGACACAACAAAATACATTCAAATTAACAAACACGAACACGAGAGACAGCTGGACTACGTCGCCATTACAGCGCCACGTGATGTCATATCATCATAATGGTGAATAACAATAGGTGTGGTTTCACAACCACACCTAAATATAAAATGGAGCACTGCTATTGTGCCCTGGAGTCAGTGTGAGGGAGGGGAAGGGGTCAGAGAACCAGAGGCGACTGGAGGGGGATCCAAAAGCTACCCAGTAACGTAGGAGCCACAAGTAGGGAGAAAGGAGAGGAATACCCTGACGGAACAGGAAAAAATAAACAAAAGAGGGAATAACCTCCGGCGTATTTTTGTCACGATTTGAAACGGGCAAATCCCATGCCCGAATCCGGACCAGGATTTTACGAAATCCACCACTCTCCAAACAGTATACCAGACAGAAATAAAAGGTAAAAATTATTGTTTTATGGTGTACAAAAGTTCATAAAAAATTGGTCACACAAGCACAATCTGACAGAGGCTATACTCATCTGTGGGTTCCTTTTCCCTCCCCGTCTCTCTCTCTCCAATCCTGCCGGATGAAGTCAACCCCTCCCGCAGGTAAGTGTGCCTCCTCACACCTGGGTAACTCAATGGGGAAAGGGTGGACGCTGGCGATCCGCAACAGTACCCGGCCTCCCCGCACCCGCACCAATCCCCGGGCCACCTTCCACTTGCCACCATCTTCCACGCCCTCTACCAGTCCACACTCCCCACACAATCACTCACCCCACACGTAGGTTTTACTTAGGCTACTACAAAAAGGGCACACACACACACACACACACACACACTCATGATCACCCCTTCAATAGCCCACCTTGGGGGCTGCCGGCCGCCCGGCCCCACAATGCTTACGGGGGGAAAGCCCACACACAGACAGACACGGCGGTATTCACATTCATACAATAACCAAACTAACTACCATTCCACGCCACAAAAAATCAACATGAAACACGTAAAGAATAAGTGTTGTGGAGTCCTACCCACACTGCAACCCTGGGAGGACTATTACAATTAAGAAAAAAAAACAAAATAAACAAGCCGTCCGGCCAAAATAATCATACACACACACAAATACACAACAGGACAGCTTTTGTCGTCCTTGGTGGTCGCCAACGAGGATTCAGACTGTCCACCCCTCGGGCGAATCACGGGACACAGGCCGTCGCTGCACACCGTCGCACTCGTCACACTTGCCGGGTTAGATGCAGGACACCGACAGGGAAGAAAAGGCCGCTCAGTTCCCCGCTTGCCCTGGTCTGAGACTCACACACACGCTGCACCTTTGTATACGGTGTGAACTTTATGGTCTGGGGAAGTAAGTTCCCCCAGCAACAGCTCATCACCAGATCTCCCTGGTACACCGGCTCCAACACTCCGATCAGCTCTGCAGTCCGCCGTCTTTGTTGGCCATCAGTTCCAGGTATACCACCATTGTTTAGTATGTTTCTTTCTCCACAGTCTCTGGCCGCTTCAGCTCACTCCCGTTGTTTTCCGCACTCAGGTAAGTTCCGTCGTACATGAACACACTTACTGCACACTCACACAAAAGAACAAAACTTAACCAAACAAAAAAACAAAGAAATCTCCACCGCCACACACTCAGAAGTCTTTGTAACAGGTTACGATGTACAGGTCACCCTAACTAGCGAATAGGCTAGGTTAACATACATTCAGGTATGTGGTTTGCTGACACACACATCAATCATTTCTGAATGCCTATAAATAGGCTGCAGTAACTAGGTACAAGGAAATGCCTTACCTATTTGGGGTTCTTGTTCTTCCCTGTTCCTGTATGCAAGTTCCTGTCTGACTTCAAGGTACGTTGCAGTTTGCTCTGTTACTTGCAGCCCACGTCATGTTCCAGGTAGTCCTGATGGAAATTATTTTATTGTAGGTCACCATAGACAGAGTGGTGGAGCTGGAGACTGCATGTGCATAGCCTATAGAGGTATTTCTTTTAATCTTTTATACATGTTGTTAATGGTATGAGTAGGAAAGCATTTGGCTTCTGAGGTAATGTAATGTCATGGCTAAAATGCGCTAAAACATTGTGGTTACAAGAACGCTACACTGCATGTGTACTAATAAATATTTTCTGGCATTATAGGACGTTGCTAGCTGCTGTTTTGCCAACATTAGAAAAATTGCGTTTATCTCTCAGTCTCCTTAAGAGTGAAGGAACGCGGATAGCGGGGCTCAGGTTGTATCAAGTCGCCGGTAACTAGCTACGTGGAGCTCCGGCCGCTGGCCGCAGTTTGGGTTTTAAACTGTGTTTTTGACTATTTTAAACTGTATTTTATCCGCCTTTTCCCTGGGGGTTCCGTATGTATTTGTAGTTTAAACATCCCTACTACTGACCAACCAACTGTTTATCGAGTTGGGGCTTTGGGGTTGCTTACTTTTTATGTTGCAGTGCGTGGTCTGGGATCTGTGCTGGTGGCGTGGAGGTCGTTGCGACGCCATAGGAAGTGGTTCCCTGCATGCAATATTGTGTGTGTGTGTGTGTAGAAGTAGAATCTTTTGTGCTATATTCACAGTGTCCGTATCTCACCATTTTACAGTGCGTATGTGTGTGTGTCTGCTGGCACCTTCACGAGTGAGTGACCTTTCGGTTCCACTTCCGGTAAGTCATCCACGGACCCGTACCCGCACGCACCCAGTAGCACCCCTAGTGGCAGGGAAGACCTACCACCGGCTAATTGTGCATTTTTGGGAATCCTGTGGGTTTTTGCGTGGGTTTTTCTATTGTGTTTTTACGATTGTATAAATAAACTTGATGTTTTTATTATTGAATCCACGTCTCTGCTTGTTCATTTAGTTGAACGTGCCTATGTGGGGATTGATCATAATCCCTTGAGTCGTACAAACTATTTCTTTGGGCGTAATTCCCAAGGTGGCGTAGTCAGGTGGTGTTATGCCAGGTCACATCTTCTAAGTCTTATACCAAATTACCGGGCTAGTGCGAAAACTGAGTGACACAAAAGCACAGAACAAAGAAGGTGCTGCGCTGAAATAGCCTGCCTGCACCTGAAACCCATAACCATAATTAGTCATGGAATGCGGAAAAAAACGTCAGTTGCACCCTCTCGAGCTCCCGAGAGGCAACACCCGCAGAAAAGGCAGAGCAGGCTGCAAAACTGCAAAACCATGACAGTGAGGTACTTAACCTGGAAATATCAGACTGTATAAAAATATGTGACAATGTAACCTTGTTTGTATAGGCTATATTAGAAGTTCTCAAACTCCTAGGGGACCACTGTGTACTGGTTTTTTATACAGTCAATCTCTTGATCAATTTATTCTGTTGAAAACAGGATTTAAGTTCCTTCAGAACATTTTCCTTCTACAACGTATGACTTAATTGCATACAGGTTTGGCTCATTGATTTTTATTTTTCAGTGACCAGGTGTCAACACTTTCAGAAGTTTGGCTCTCACTTTATTTTACCGCTCAGTCTCTCTCTCATTTAATATTTAAAAAAAAAGTAACCATTCATCTATCTGATGAAAAGTCCTAGGACATGAACATTGGACATTATTCTTGATAGCAGGCATAGCCGTCCGGCTCGTCCTGCTGTCAAGAAATCCTTCAAGTGACATTAAAATACATTAATTGAGAACAATGACCAGCTCATTACAATTCAGTACTTGCAGTTGTGGTTGGAAGTCAATTGGTTAAATAATCCATACTCCTTGCTCTCAAGGCCTTGATTGGCTGCTGATGGAAAGGAAACCACAATAACCAGCATACATATACCTCTGGGCTATATAACCTATATAAAGCTTGTACGTTTAACTACACAGAAATGTATACAGTGCCCTCCAAAATTATTCACACCCTAGATAAAGATGAATAAAAAAGACAAATAATGCAAGTTCTGATTCCTATTTTAATTATCATGTAGAACATATTTTACTTTGAATGATTCAATGGAATCAACCAAAATGACACTTCTCAAGTTTTAAATGTAGTTCTCAAAATCATAAGTGACAAATATTCACACCCCTGTTTACAGTATTTTCTGAACCCCCTGCCTTTGCAATGACATGGATTTTACATGTGTGTTACCTGCATACCTCAGTGGGACAGGAAGCCATTGGATACCACAGTACAGTTCCCTAAGATTGAGATTAATTTAAAAATAGCATGTTAGGTTTATTTTTGTTTCATCATTTAGGTTTGAATAATTGTGACATATGTTTAAAATATATATAATATAAACAGTATAGTTTTCCCATTTTTGAGCATAAACGCAAAAGCTCATTAACTGTAAAAGAGTGTGAATAATTTTGGAGGACACTGTAGTTATGAAGTGATTTTTAAAATTGTGTGTTGTTGGCACGTCCAAATGCTAAATTGGCCAAAGTCCAATTTCTACAGTTTTATTTGTGGGTTGTCATAGACACCTATAGCTTGCTTAGATGATGAAAGCAACTGACTTTTATACCACTTGTTTGAGTTTTATTTATTAACATAGTAACTGATCATTACAATAAAAAATTGCACGTAAATGTCTTTAGTGCATGTCTAATATTTTATACCTGCTAGAATAAAGTCTGGCTGAAATACAGGGTCGCATGTGTAGGATGTCAGGAGGAAACCTATTTCTGCACTGCAAAAAATGTCTTAACAACTGTTGTTGTAATGAGACTTAAATTCTTATTTTTTTCCCTAAAGTGGAAAATATTAGCTTGTTTTATGTTTAACCTTTTGCTTGACAAGTGAAATTATCTTACCCCACTGGCAAATCTTGAAATGAGTAAAACTCTCACCCCACTGCCGTCTTATTTAGCAAAAACAGTTATAAGTGTCTAAAGTCTAAATATAAGATTAAAATGCTTGTTAAGATTTGGTTTTTGCAGTGTGGATCAATTTATGGGAGGCCTGATGTATGAATGCGTTGCTGGACTGATTTATGGATGGATAATTGAATGGATATATTTAGAGTGATGGATGATTTATGGACTGATGTACGTAGATGTCTGGATGTACATGTGTTTGCAGACAGATCCGCGAGCAAAAGGTGTCGCGTGGAGGGGAAGCCATTTCACAGCTCAATTAATTAATTAATGGGAGCACTTTTATCTCTCTGAGTGTGAGCATGTGGTGTCAGGGGTCTAATGGGATTGGTTTTGATGGGGGGGCACTCTCATTGCTTTTGGGCTGAGATTCTTGTTTTGGTGTATAGGGGATTACTGTCAACGTAGCCTTGGGGGTTGGGGGGGGGGGGGGCATTGGGGACTTTCAATTCATCAGAAGGCTAAGGCCCTTCCTGTAATCCCATTTACTCTTTGACGTCCGTGCTGGAGAAAAAGGCGTAAGACAAGTAGATTTTGCCTGGTCCGCTCCTCCAATTCTTCCCCTCACTCTTTAGCTCTATTCCCTTAATCTGGCTCTTCACTTCCCTCCAACCACCTTGCCTTTCTCTGTTCCTCTTGTCCTTCCTACTCCCTGTATGGTTTGGCAGCAGTGCAGATCTGTACTGCCTGAAGCGTGTTTGTGTACTCTTTGTCTGATGCTACCTCTGACGCGTCGTCCCCGGCATCTTTCCACCTCCATCTGTTGCCTGTCTGTCCGTCATCAGGGGACTCAGAGAGTTCTTGTGCCTGAGGTTTTTCTCCCAGAAACGCTGATGGTTTGGCTTACCTCTTGTCCAATTCACATTCATTGTTCTGAAAATCTCCATTCATCTCCATTCATCTCCATTCATCGCCATTCATCGAGGTCAGGTGTCGCATACCATACCAAAAACCACCATCTGGCGATTAGGAAATTGTGGCAAGTGACTACTGAAGGGATACTATGAACGAGCATGGTGTGCATTTCTGAATAGACAACAATATATCATATTTCCAGTGATTGACTACAGAGTTGGCATACTTGAGTTCTACAGTTTAAGAGATTATGGTCTGAAACTTGGGACTCCAGCTCCAAGTTCATTTATCCCAGGAGACGAAAGGATTTATTAACTATAGTACCTTTATTGTACGCTTTGATAATAGCTTTGGCTGTATTTGCGTCATGCCCGGGAAGATAACAACTGACCAGCGTCTATCCTCTCCATCCCATCTCCTCTGTCTGCCTCCTCTTGAAAAGATCAAGAGGGGGATTTATTCTGCTAAGCCGAGGATCAGAAATCAAGCAAAGTAGGTTAGTGGTCAGATCCTCCAAGCTGATATAGGCCTCTTTTCTTAAGAATAGCTGGCCTAATAGCCAGCCTAAAAGCATAGGCTCCAACTCACCCCTAGGATTTGACTTAAAATCTTCCTGTATGAATAGTTAAATTACCACAGATGTTGCACCACGCTTTACCACGCGTGAAAAGTGAACTTGGATCTCGAAGGAGGATTGGCTTTTCACTGCAGTGTGAGCCTCCCCTCATTCATATGGCCCAAGGGATAGAACTAGAACTATCTGCAAAAAAGTCAAACAGCTTGACATGTGTCAGTTAGACTATTAAGCTCATGGACCTACATTGAGTACACAAGCCGATATTGTGAAGCGTTTTAAAGCAGAAGTTGCGCTGAACTGAAGTCCGGTTGCAAAAATGCACCCAGGCACAAGTTAGTTCTTATGCCTTCAGTGTTTAGCATAACTGATAATGAGAGGGAAAAGTAATGAGCTACAAGGTGAACAAAATGAATGCACCATCTATTTAAAGTCCCTTACTAGATTGTAGGGCCACCACATGGGGCCAGTATGGGATTCCATACTGTGTACTACTAGCATACCATAGTGCACTACCATTCCAAAGGAATGACTTCCAAAGGAAGTTGGAAGTAGTTGACTGTAGTGGAAAATGCTGTCCCTGGAGTCATACTAGAATGTCTCATAAATGCGGTTTCAGATATAGTGACTAATAAAGCCATGATGTGCTAAAACATGTGTCATGTTCCTTAAAACACTGGCCAACTGCTCCGGTTCTATAAGTCATCTTGAAATAAGCCATCTCTACCAAATAAATACTTTTACATGGGGTAAAGGTGATCGCTACGTACCGTTAAGTAATGATTGACATTGACCTTGTCTTCAAAGGGCATGAATGCACCCAAACTACACCGGTAAAATACAGAACCCTTCATTGTTGGAATACGGTTGTTTAAAAAGAGAATAAGGTTTGCACACCTGGCGCTTAGGTGCTTGGAGAAAAGGATAGATTCATAAAAGGATTATGCTCCTGTATCTTGCAAAAGCTCCATCAATAAATAAACAAACGTTTCGGAAACAATCCTTCCTCTGTCTTAAATGAAATAATGAAATGCACACCAGTTTTGTTTAGCCATCTCCAACATCAGGTGTATACAATCATTGATCTAATGAGCCAGGTGACAGGCTGCTTAAAATTGCACAGCCGTCAACCGGTGATAGCCCCACCCCCAGTTCTCAATCAACAGACAAAGGTCATACAATACACTGGTGTACAAAGAAAAAGAAGAAAAAACACATTTGGAAGTATTTGTATAAATTGTATCCAGTTACCAGCACACACAGTTCCCATATAGAACATAAGGCTACATACAAATCAGTTGTACTAAAAGTTGAAACGTGTACGGAGAAATGTGACCGACCAAATTGCATCAATTAGACTATTTACCATTATGAACCACTACATAGGCACATCAATGATCATTCATCTGTCAATTGCTCACTAATAACCGAAGCAATGTAACTAAGTGTGTTTACAGCATGGAATACTGTTGTTTAAAATGAAGCAAACTGAGTGCAAACTGTGTTCCTCGGCCGAGGAGATGTCTTTTCCCAAAGGACTCATGTCTAGACCATCATGGTCAAGACAAATTAATGGCTTTGGGTGGGAATGGGAATGGCGCTATGCAGGCTTACTGTGCTGCAATTACTATGGGCATACTGCATAAGAGTTGAAAAGATGACGTCATTCTCTGGAGCTAGAACAAAAGCGTGGTTGGTTCTCCTAACAAGGGACTATGCCTTTAGCTCAGTAAACAAATAATATGTTTGATATTTTCATTGTCTGCTAAATTAATGTAATGTAATGTATTATTGCTGTGTGGTCACAAAGGGCATGGTTTCAAACCTGAATAAAACCTCCCCTTGCCTGAGATTTGCCTGACAAACTTTTCAAACTCAAAATAACAGCAAATTTCATCAACCACTGTATAAGTGAAAACACCAAGACATGTAGTGCTTCCACAGTGCAGCCTCTGTTTTTTATCCAGTCATCAGCACCTTAAATTGGCGAGTGGAGGATCATGTAATAGTTGTGGCGGATACAGTCCATGCTCCCGGCCTGCTGTAACAGGCGTGAGCCTCACTACCAGTTCAGCCTACTTCCTGTTCTTGAGATTGGATTTCCTGGTGGGGCGTCTGGCTCCACAGAGACAGGAGCACAGAGTGGCATTCGGGACATTGAGGTTCGCTGCAGGGGGTTAGGGGTGCGAGTGGGGGCCAACGCAGTGTTAGGAGCAGAACAAGCACCACGTCCAGCAGGGGAGCTGTCAGGCGTACGTATCCCTGTTGGATCCAGGCTTTGCTGTTTGATCACGCGTAACAGGCTGACAGACCAGTGGCGCATTGGAGGGGAGGGTCAGAGGTCAAGAATATTGTCTACCAATTTCTGGGGTCCGCAGGTGGCGCAGTAACATTAATGTTATGTGTTCAGTGCTAATTCACTAGGTCCAGTAGGGATCACATAGTCGATCAGAGTAAAATGTACTACTCCATCAGATTAAAATTTATACAAAATATTTTTCTTGTGTTAGGATTCTGTTTAAAGGTCACTTAGTGAGGTTCTATGACAAACCATGGAAAAGTGAATTTATAAAGCATGACCTGGAAAAGGCCACGGTCTTGTGGTCATGTATTTTTTATTGTGTTTATTGTGGACTTTTTTTCAGAACACTTAAAATCAATAAAGCTGCAATCCCATAGGCTTGCATGTAATAATAAATGATAAGTGTAAACTTAGTGTGTAAATTTCTGTGTGAGCATGTGTCTGCTTTCCAGGACAATGCAGGCAAACGTCATATGAATGAAATGAAAATTAGCATTTGCCCAATTTACACCCTGTCTACATCTTGCATTGTACAGGCTAATCTCATGAAATGTAATGGAGATGAAGGATAAATTGACATGCGGCATTACATTTATTACAGTGTCAAACCTCTTTCCTCCACTCCTAGAAGGATGCAGGTTTGTGCTACAACTTTGATTCTCTATAACTGGATGACATTTGAGTTTTGTTTTCTCATATATGCTTTGGTTATGTAGTTACATCTTTGAATTCAGCTGTTCATTTAGAAAAATATTTATTTTGCAAAATTATCTGGAGGAAGTACCAGTCAGTTTACAGTCTGCCATAAAAGCACCGGTAAGTGCCAAGACCATTGTCAAGCAATATAACAGACCCTGGATCTGTGGAAAAGCTGGGGCCTGTTTCACGAAGCAGGAATACATAGTTAGCTGGATAACTGCACTGAGTAAAACACGAAACGCTCACAAATCTGGAACATGGAATGACATAAAAAGAGCTGTTCCAGGTTTTACTCAGTGCAGTTATCCAGCTAACTCCATAATCCCGCTAATAAATCCTCCCTAAACAAGCCCCTGGACACCCCTAAGTGGCTAAACAATTAATTTATAGCTACGATATAATAGTAACTATATTTCATTTTTAATTATTTCAAATAATTGCAAGTTTTTATTAATTATTTGTCATGGTTTTTAACCCTTTTCCCTATGCGGTCGTTTTCCTTGGTGGCCACGCGAGGGCGCTGCCCTTTTGGTGGATGCTTGCTCCGTCCTGCTTGGATTGTGGAGCTTCTGTTATTGTGCACACCTGTGCGTGGTCACCTTGAGAGATATTTAAACCTCCCGTTTCCTTCGTTCGGGGCTTCGAGATTGTTTGTTTATTGTTTTGTACTTGTGGTGTATTGTTGGCTGTGTGTTATTCGTACCATTTGGGCTACTCGCCTATTTTAACATCTCCTTGTTGAGGCAGGGCTTATTTCTTGCTGGCTCGTTAGATACTTATCTCGTAGAAGTATGGGACCGCGGATCTCTGCTCTATTTCGTCTATTTGTGCTTTTCTCCGTATATGGAGTTTTGGGCGATTCTGTTCGGAACTGTTATTCTGTTCGCCCTTCGGTGCATGTCTTCCTATGGGGAGGACTGGGCGTTTTTGTTGACAGGTTTGCGTTTGACTGCGAGTCTGAGAGTAGCCTTGGAACGTCAGATCTCCATTCCTTTCACCTTCTGGTAATACTAATTCACATTAGTTTTCTATGTTTGTTTGCTGTGTGTTTTGTTTGTGCCATTATGCTACTCGCCTGTTCTTATGCGTCTCATTGCCGAGACAGGGCGTTTGTTATTTCCGGCTTGCTTTTTAGTTACTTAGCTTGTAGAAGTATGGGGTAGCTGTTCTTTGTTCCCTTTCGCCTTGTTGGGTTTTCTTGTTGTGAAACCAGGCGTTTGTGCTTCTATTCATTGGTGTGTAACAGTGAGCCGGTCTGTAGCTGTGGTGTGTGTGTGTTCCTTGTCTTGTCTCCTCCCTTAACTGCGGGGTTTCCCGCCTTAGTGGCCCTAGGGCTTTAAGAATCCCTTTGCTGCGTTTGGCTCCTCCTACCTCACACGTCACGCCCCATTACAGAATCTCGAAGCCATTACCGGGGCCAGCAGCTTTTTAGGGGAATTTTTTTTACTAAGACGGGTTTTGTGGGTAACTGTTTATGGTGTGTCTTAGTTATTGTGAGTATCCCTTGGAGGTTCGTTTGTTTTCCAGCTACCCTGGTAGGTAGGCGCCGAGTGGGCCATTTGACCTTGTTTGGTTTCCCTGTGGCCCACTACTTTATTGTTTTGCCTTTTTTGTTTTCGAGGTAATCCTGGGTGGGGATTTTATCCTTGTCAGGGGTACGCTTTCAAGGGCTTTGGTGTCAGTTCATAGGCCAAATGCCCTTGAGTCAGCGTTTAAAGTTGCCTCTTGCCCGGCACGCCTCATGAAGACAGATAGGCGATAGTGAGGTTTTGGGTAGGTAGCCAGGAACCAGGGTGCTGAGGTTTTCCCCAGGGTGCTTTTTAGCCGGGCACTAGTTAGTTCCACACCCCCCTCACCCTTAGTCCCACCCTCCCTACCCCTTCCAAAAAAAAAAAAAAATAGTTCTATGTATTCTCGGTTTTTCTCTCTTCAGGAACTTCCGCATAGGTTTTTTTCTGGAGTCGCCTGCGTCGCCCCTTGGAGGGGGGGGTCCTGTCATGGTTTTTAACCCTTTTCCCTATGCGGTCGTTTTCCTTGGTGGCCACGTAAGGGCGCTGCCCTTTTGGGTGGATGCTTGCTCCGTCCTGCTTGGATTGCGGAGCTTCTGTTATCGTGCACACCTGTGCGTGGTGTCGGGTAAGTGAGGATTAGGTAAAATGTGTATTTTCTGAATCCAGCGGCTCCAACAGTCAATGCCCTTGTTAAAACGTTCAGCACTCTGAATACTGAACACAGGCGATATTGCGTGCTAGAACCCCTCACTTAACCTACATTCAAAATAAGCTTTACGTGATTTAATTTAATAATTATTATTAAAAATGACAATCATCAATTAAATCGCCGAATTCTTTGATAGGTAAGTCGAACAGTAACCTGGTGGATCAACCAACAAGCCAAAACAAAGTCTAAATCAGGTCTTGAGATTAAGTAATTTTATTAAATGAAAACATTCAATTAGAATAATGACTGGGAATCATACATTCACGAAGGAATGTAGGCTGACTACATATAATTCACAAAAGGAAGACATTAAACCAGACATTAATTTGAATATACCAGAAAAGAGAGAGATAAGCCAAAATTTGCCAATATTATTTACCCTCCAGCTGAACAGGAACAAAAGGAAATGCACGAGGAACCAAAAAGAATGACTTCTTCACCAAACAAACTCCAAACAGACTAAATTCTTTTTCTGCAGTACACTCATAAAATACCTTGACAGGGAGGGGATCCATGCCCTGATTGGGTTAAGGTGTGGGGGAGGGGGGGGGGGGAGGGGTAATTTATGACAAAGACTGGCTTATCTTTGATGTTGTTGGGGGTTAATGTGTAAGAGAGAGACAAGGAGCGACAGAGATAGAGAGAGAGGGGGGTGGTGGGGGGGGGGGGTACTTTACTTATAAATATCTAAATATTAGATATCCTACAGTGGTCACCTTGAGAGATATTTAAGCCTCCCGTTTCCTTCGTTCGGGGCTTCGAGATTGTTTGTTTATTGTTTTGTACTGTGGTGTATTGTTGGCTGTGTGTTATTCGTACCATTTGGGCTACTCGCCTATTTTAACGTCTCCTTGTTGAGGCAGGGCTTATTTCTTGCTGGCTCGTTAGTTACTTATCTCGTAGAAGTATGGGACCGCGGATCTCTGCTCTATTTCGTCTTTTTGTGCTTTTCTCCGTATATGGAGTTTTGGGTGATTCTGTTCGGAACTGTTGTTCTGTTCGCCCTTCGGTACATGTCTTCCCATAGGGAGATCGGGCGTTTCGCTTCTACTTAGTTACTTAGCTCGTAGAAGTATAGAGTAGCTGTTCTTTGTTCCATTTTCGCCTGTGATTGGTTTTCTTACTGAGAGACCTGGCGTTTTGCTTCTACTCATTTCCGTGTTACTGTGAGCCAGTTAGTAGCTTTGGTATGTTTATTCCTTGTTTTTGTCTCCTTCTTGTGGACTACGTTCCCCTTTGTTGTGAGTCAGGGTTTTTGTTTATATTGAGAGGCTGTCGGTGCTATTTTTGCGTTGGCCTTTTGTTGCAGCTGTCCTCCGTCCTTTTTACCTACGGGACGATTTTGTTCGGAACTGTTGTTCTGTTCGTTTTCCGGGTATGTTTCTCCTTGTGTGGAGTTTGGGCGAGGTTGTGGACATGTTTGTGTGTGACTGCGCGTAGCATGGGAACGTCTGTTCTCGGTTCCTTTGCCTCGTTACATTTCCCCTTAGAGGCAGGGCTTGTATTAGTGTTTGAGCTTGCGCTAGTCTCCTAGCCGATAATTCTGGTGCAGCTGTCCTTCGTCTTTTCTTGTGCTTTTCTCCGTATATGGAGTTTTGGGCGATTCTGTTCGGAACTGTAGTTCCGTTCGCCCTTCAGTACATGTCTTCCCATAGGGAGACCGGGCGATGTTGTGGACATGTTTGCGTGTGACTGCGAGCCTCAATCTAAGCCTTGGAACATTAATTATCTGTTCCTTCGCTCGTTACATTTCTCCTTACTGAGAGGCTAGGGCGTTGCTTTCTATTTAAGCTTAGTCATTCTGCTAGTAAAGCTATGTGACTGCGGTGCTCTGTCGGCTCGCCTGTAAAATGTTTCTCCCTCCTGGGAGATCGGGCGTTTACCCCCTTTATGTTCTGCATGTGACTGCTAGGCTTATGGAAGTAGCCACGGAACGTTATCTCTGTTCCTTCGCCTCCTCCTTACATTCCTCTTTACCAAGAGGTAGGGCTTTTATTTTCTACTAACTCGTTTTGGTCTTTTAGCCGGTAACTGTCCGGTGCAGCCTGTCCTGTTCGTTCCTTCTTGTGCTTTTCTCCGTATATGGAGTTTTGGGCGATTCTGTTCGGAACTGTAGTTCTGCTCGCCCTTCGGTGCATGTCTTCCTATGGGGAGGACTGGGGCGTTTTTGTTGACAGGTTTGCGTTTGACTGCAAGTCTGAGAGTAGCCTTGGAACGTCAGATCTCCGTTCCTTTCACCTCCTGGGTAATACTAATTCGCATTAGTTTTCTGTGTTTGTTTGCTGTGTGTTTTGTTTGTGCCATTATGCTACTCGCCTGTTCTTATGCATCTCGTTGCCGAGACAGGGCGTTTGTTATTTCCGGCTTGCTTTTTAGTTACTTAGCTTGTAGAAGTATGGGGTAGCAGTTCTTTGTTCCCTTTCGCCTTGTTGGGTTTTCTTGTTGTGAAACCAGGCGTTTGTGGCTTCTATTCATTGATGTGTAACAGTGAGCCGGTCTGTAGCGTTTGGCTCCTCCTACCTCACAACGTCACGCCCCATTACATTATTTCAAATTTCTGAAGTCACATTGACCTTTTGTTACGTAAAGAAAAATTATATAGGGATATATAGGAGCACACTTTTAGCCCTGGGTGTGAAGTGTACGCCATTAACGCGATATCTGTAGAGAAGAGAAATGGCAGGGTAGCGGCTCATGCTCAGGAGGAGAGTGTGTGCCTGTATGCGCTCTTCAGATTGAGAATGCATGCTGCAGTGCTGACTCAGACCCATGAGTACAATCAGCCATCCCAGATTGGGTGAAAATAAAACCATTAAAAAAACTTGGTTAAAATTGGTTTGTAGAAAAAGCTCTGAAATGACGAGGGAGCAAAAACGGTAATTGCAATATGATGTAGGATTCGCATCGCACAGAAACGTATCGCTGCCAAAATTGCACGGAGTAAAATGCAATTAATCAATTTCTCATAAGTATTATTATCAACAAATGAACCAACTCATTTGTAGGTGAACCATAAAAGAAAAAAAAAAAACGATTAGTCACTGCATGGGTTTATTTTGCCAGGGGCTCTCTGGCTTTTGCTATATTAGTTTCCTCCCAACAACACACCAGGCACCCCCCAGGCTACACTTTAGCTTCAGTGTGAGATACACGCTACTCCTCTGACTGGCACAAGCTCACTGCTGCAGTACATCGTGGGCTGGAGTTAAGCGTATTAGAGGAGTGTGTGTGTGTGTGTGTGTGTGTGTGCCTCAGCTGATGTGATCTTGGTGTGTGAACATGGGAGACACAGCGACATCTAAAAAGGTATGACGGGAGAATCCAAATTGGGGAGACGTGAAACAAAGGGGGAAAGTTGTTTTAAAAAAAACTGCGAGAATAGGAGCTAAAAAACTTAGGCAGCACTTAGGCTATTTGTAGAAGGCTGTAACTGAAAGGTGTGATGCATGTTAGCACACATCTCTGAGTGCTTCATCATGAAAGCATTTTTCCAAAATCATTTTTCCAGAGTCCCTGCCGCTGTGGTCTTGGAGTGGGGTTTATGAAGAGTTCATTTCCATCCAGATGCTGATGTGGGCTTTAGAGAGCCTGGGGAGGTGGAGCAGGTGATGCATAAACCGTGTGAGACTCTAGGGTCTGGTGGAAGCAAACAAACAGGCCTATGTGTTCCAGAGTGTCCTTAGAACGATGAACTGTCCTGGCAGGATCATGCTTGCTTCTGTCATGGAAGCAGATTGACTGGGTTGTTGTTCACTTGCTTGTCTCTATCTGGGCTGGCACTCCTGTGGGTGACAGGGGCAGGGGGCGGGGTGGGGTTATGCAAATGTGGTTGGACGAGATGGTTTCCTACAGTTCTCCCTATCAATTTATACAGGATCCAGTCACCTGCTGTCCTGACTAATCACCCACCAGGCACTCCATATGTATAGCACCCCTCTAACACTACAGCAATAGTAATGCCCAGAATGACAGGTGCGTCTTTGATTCACCCTATCCAAACCATATTAAAAAGACAGAGGACTGTCAGACTGAAATTTGATATGTGGATTAAAAGCTGTGATCATACTCCAACCTAATAATAGAATAAATTGAAAGGAACAGACCAGGCATCTGCTTATCTTTTGACAGACATAATTTGGAAACTCTACGAACCTGATATTCACCTGACTATGTCTGCAAAATGACTACATTTCAGGATTAGATGGGAGTAGAGTCTATAGTAGGCTATATTTATTATACTACATATATAGTATATATAGTACGTGTAGTTACTATACTATAGGCATACGCACAACCATGTCAATTTTGTTTCTCTTGCTTTTTGTAACCTACTGTAAGGAGGGGGGGGGGGGCAAACAAAATTAAACGTCCTTTATAAAACAGGACGATACTCTAAGTAGAGAGATACACTGAGAGAGAAAATAATCTCGTAAAGTACCAAAAACAGAAATAACCCCAATAGCTCTGGGCGAACTCGAATAACGAGCAGATGCAAAAATAAAGGGGAGAATAATCCCCGGCGTGAGCCAAAAAATAAAACAACCCACAGAATGGGCGAACTCGCAGAATTAAGCAGCGCTGAGAAAAATAAACTGGTAGCAAACCTCTAGCTCTGATAAACATCAGAGACAAAACAAGAGGCGAATAACAGCACAATGGTAGAAGAAACAGAAACTAGAGAAAAAAGGAATCTAACCTAACTCTAGGAAGTTCCTGAATATTTGTCAAAGACAAAAATCCAGTCCTCAAAGACACACAAGCACCGGAAGGCGGAAACAGCGTGCTTATACAGCACAAATGAAACAGGAACAGGTGCGCCAGGTAATGAGCGGAAGACGGGAAAACCATGGAGGCGGTCGGCGAAAAAGAAACCGGAACGCCAGCTCACGGCTGCAGAGAAACATAAATGCAGAGATGGAATGAATGATAGCAAAACTGTGACACCTACCTATCTGTTCTGTCTCTTCCTCTGCTCAGGGCCCAGATATAACTGAAGCTGAAAGAAAGCATTTTGATGCAGGCCCAGGTGTGCTGTGTATGTAGTTATGGGAGCAGTTAAGAGAGCCAAAGGACAGACCCAATTATTCAATAAACCCCAGCACTGTGCTGACCTCTGTGCTCCCACCTTTAAATAATTGACTGGGTTTGCCATGTTTCCGCTGGAGTACAGGACAGGACAGTATCCAGTCTGAGGTGGAAGATGACCAATTCTTCATTTAAATTTCAGTATACCCACCTTATACTCCATGTACTTATACCATGCCCAATATTATGGTGTGGTGTGTGTGTGTGTGAGAGAGAGAGAGAGAGAGAGAGAGGGGGAGAAAAGGAAAAGATTGGACATATTCGGTGTAAGTCTAAGGGTATCTGAAAAATTCATATCTCCAAATCCATAAATAAACCATGACATGAAATGGAGTGAGCAAAAAAAAAAAGTTCCTTTTCACTGCTACTTAATGGATCTGACCTCTGCTTTCGAGATTCCACCACTGTGAATCCAAATGTGTTCAGAGCAGACCTAGGGACATCAAACCACTTCGGCAGAAAGATTCCAGCAAAACACAATGCTACAGTATCCTGCTGAAAGACGTAAACATCCATCTGAAGAGCTCCCAGTCAGCCGGCTTCCTCCCTCTACTGTGGCCCTTTGACTTTACCTGCTGTAGTGACCCTCTCTACCCACAGGGCAGGAAACCAGCTGGACCTCATCACGCTGAGAAACTGCTCCTCACCCAGTCTGACTATAACTCCCCTCCAGCACTCTAACCACCATCTTCTATCCTTCTTTCCATTCACTTTGCCCTCAATCCAAACCCTCTTATCTACCTAGCTCTACTTTGACTGTACTCGGCAATGTGCAACCTATCTCCCTCCGCCCTCTCTTCCTGCATCGCTACATCTGAGATACCACAGAGATGCTATGCTTCCCAGTTAAGTCCTACCCTCTGTTTGTCTTTTCATTCACTCTGGAGGGCACCACAGTTACCCAGTGAGAAAAAGCCGGAATCTAGACATCTAGAGGGGTGGAAATCTACTATAGAGAGATGTTTTGACATAATCGGACTAGGTTAACCCCAATATACAGTAGCTAAGGTTCTACCCGAATATAGCCTGGCCACGTCCAAGTCAGCTAGAAAACCTTCACCTTTCAACCAAAGATGACGTTTCGCCGACGTTTCACTACCAAAATGTTCACTGGATATTACCTCTTCCTCTGCTAGGAACCTCAGAGACACTTTGACAGCAAACTGTTCCTCTCCAAGAACATCCCTGAGGCATAACAAGTGTGTAGATTCATCCTGTATATCATCCGGAGAATCTGCCCTTTCTTCACTACCTACTCAACCCAGAACATTGTCCAGGTCCTGGTCATTTGTCATCTGGACTAATGCAGTTCCCTCCTAACTGGTCTCTCTGCCTTCACCATAAGACCTCTGCAGCTGATCCAGAATGCTGCTGCCCTCCTGATCTACAACCTCCCCAGACTCAGCCATGTCACTGTTTCTCATCTCCCTAAAGGGACTGCTCCATTATATCTTCAAAAGATCATCAGAGCCTACATTCTGTAAACTCTGGATGCCTGGCCCTTGTAATATAATACAGTCTGTGTGGAATAAAGTATCAGTGTGGAAAAGAGAGTGTCAGTGTGGACCATACAGTCTGTGTGGAATAAAGTATCAGTGTGAAAAAGAGAGTGTCAATGTGGACCATACAGTCTGTGTGGAATAAAGTATCAGTGTGAAAAAGAGAGTGTCAGTGTGGACCATACAGTCTGTGTGGAACAGTTTATCAGTGTGGAAAAAATAGTGTCAGTGTGGAACAAAGTATCAGTGTGGAACAGAGAGTGTCAGTGTGGATCATACAGTCGGTGTGGAACAAAGTATCAGTGTGGAACAGAGAGTGTCAGTGTGGACCATACAGTCTGTGTGGAACAAAGTATCAGTGTGGAAAAGAGAGTGTCAGTGTGGACCATACAGTCTGTGTGGAACAGTTTATCAGTGTGGAAAAGAGAGTGTCAGTGTGGACCATACAGTCTGTGTGGAACAAAGTAGCAGTGTGGAACATAGAGTGTCCTTGGGGAACATAAAGTCTGTATGGACCAGTTTATTATTAGTGTGAAACAGTGTGTCAGTGTGAAACAGACTGTGTCAGTCTGAACCAGAGTGTGTCAGTGTGGAACAAAGAGTGTCAGTCTGAACCAGAGTTTGTCAGTGTGGAACATACAGTCTGTGTGGAACAGTTTATCAGTGTGGAACCGAGTGTGTCAGTGTGGAACATACAGTCTGTGTGGAACAGTTTATTAGTGTGGAACAGAGTGTGTCAGCATGGAAAATATAGTCTGTGCGGAACAGAGAGTGTCAGCCTGGAACAGACAGACAGTCTTCTAGTAGAATGGAGTATCAGTGTGAAACAGAATGTCTTTGTGTTGAAAACTGAACTCCAGTCTTATTAGGAAAGTCTTCTAACGGCAATGAGAGTGCAGGGTTACCCTTCAGATTAATTGTAGGTGAACTGCGGTGATTAAGCACTGGCTAATTAAACAAGCATGACCTCCTGCCTCCACTAACGAGACACAACTCTGACTCAGCCCTACTCATCACAGAGGAGCACAGAAGGGTCAATGGAAGGTCAGATTATTGTATTGTTAGGAACCAGCTTCTTTCCAAATAATCCAAGTCAGGACAATGCAGGAACTCACTCAATACAACAAACACATTACTAGAGAAAGTAAAAGTTTATTGAACATCACACTGGCCAGCGGGAAGATCACCAAGACTCAGCACAAATTGCGGACCAGCAACCTTTGATGCACAGGTCATCTAGCCAAGCTTATATACCGTCGGAGGCCTTGAGTTTCACGTAAATGTTTACATTATCTGTGAGAGCATATCTCCCAAATGTTCCCAAACAACATGCTTTTGTTCATCAACAACCCACGCCATTAGTCATGCCCGATAACTTATGCCAAAGATCAGCCCTCACCTGCTACACATGCATAATTACTCTTATAGGACAAAACTCAGAACCCATCAGTATTCAATGCAAGTAGCCTGCAAATTCAGAGGCATGGCTCCAAGTGCTCTGACCTTCTGTTCAAATCTTCTGTTCAAATCCTATTCAAGTAGCCTGCAAAGTCAGAGGCATGGCTCCAAGTGCCCTGGCCTTCTGTTCAAATACTATTCAAGTAGCCTGCAACGTCAGAGGCATGGCTCCAAATGCCCTGCAATTGCAACTCCATGCCAAATGCCCTGCAATTGCAATTGCAAATTCATATAAATTTCAAAATATCTTGAAAAAATATAATGTGCAATAAAATTAGATTTAGTCTTATTCAAGGATCTTGTCATGGTTTTGCAGCTCGCCGTTTCTGTTCTGCGGACATTTCCTTTCGGGTCCGCAGGACGCCGCCCCTGCCATGTTTTTCCGCCTACCCGCACTCATTCATTTCACCTGTACTAGCGTCTGCTAGTTATTAAGCGCAGCGACTTCCTGGTTCATTGCTTTTGTGTCTTACTTAGCCACGTAAAGTCGGTAACAGGTATAGGTTCAGACAACCACTTTGCTTTTAAGCTTTGCTTTGCTAAGGTAACAAAGGCAGTAACCTTTGTTACCTTTTCTCATTCTCGTCTCTTTATTATTGCTCATTCGTTATTTGAGCTAGAGGACTTTCCTTTTCTCCTATTTCCTTCTCGAGTCTGCAAGCTTTTCACCTACTGTTCTGGGTTGCCGGGAGTTATTTTCCCTTGCTGTTTATTTTTCTCTGCTCCATTCGCGGAGTTCTAATTCCTGTCCCCTTTTTGTGGTACTACATTCCTGGAGTACTTTGTGATCTCCTCACGGTCGCGTCTGGTCCTCCGACCCAGCCACCTCACAGTACACAAAAGCCTTTATGGAGGTACCAGGGGATAGAGCAAGTACTGGCTACGCAGCACGCTGCTCTGGCCTCTCATGAGGGGGGCATTCGTGCCCTCCAGGTGCAACAGCAGGCTATGTTTGCTCAGCAGGGCCAATTAATGCACCAGCTGCACCGCCAGGAGGACTGCCTGCGTGAGTTGTCAGACAGCCTCCACTTACTGGAGGTCGCAGCTGAACCCACTGTCTCACAAGCACCAGTCCCTGAGAGTCCTCCTCATCTGCCCGTCCCACTCACTGCTAGGGAGCCCAAACTCCAACTTCCCCTCTGGTATAACAGGGAGTCGGGGAAGTGTCGGAGCTTCCTATCACAGTGCTTAATCTTTTTTAAGGCTCAACCCTCACGTTTCGCCTCTCACGATTCCCGGGTAGCCTTTGTGTTGTCACTGCTCACTGGTACCGCTCTCGTCTGGGCAGATCCCTTAAATCAGGCTAACGCCCCTGTCATGAGAGATGTGGATAGGCTGATGAAAAAGATGCCGTTGGTTTTCAACCATGACATTTCTGGTCAGGAGGGAGCCATGAGACGACCCGTCTCCGCCAGGGCAACTATATGGTAGCAGGCTTTTCTATCGCGTTTCGAGCATTGGCAGGGGAAACAGGATGTTCTGAGGATCCGCTGATGACGATATTATGAATATGAATGCATTGTCGGATCACATTAAAGATGCCTTGGCAGTGCTCAAACTGCCTGCTACGTTCGATGCCCTGGTTACCACGGCTATCCGCATCGATAACTGTGTCAGGGAGTGAGAGAGAGAGAGAAGTGAGAGGAGAGATCGCTCGACTCGCTATCCCTCCTCTCTTCCGGTAACGCCTCCAGCCCCCTCTCTCGCCCACTCCTCTCTTAACGCAGAGGAGCCTATGCAGGTGGATAATTCTGCTCTGCGCAAGCCCCCGCAAGTTAAGTCACGCGAGGCGTGGTGTCACTACTGTAGGCGCAAGGGGCACACGAGAGCTCAGTGTCCCAAACTGACGGGAAATGGGGGGGTCTCGCTAGGGGAACGACACCATCCCCCAATGCGCCTCACATTGTCGACTGACGTCATCGTCCGCTTCTGGTAAGCATTGGTCCCAGCCAGAACTTGACTCCCTGGATTTCCCTGCCGATCTGTTTGGGTCCCCTCCTCTCTCGGAGGATGGAAAAGGGAGTTTAGCCTGGGATTCGCTAGCCGACGGAAATATTCTTTGGGACTAGGTCTCCCTGGACGGGCTCTCGGATTCTGAAATTATGTGGGACTCCGCTCCCCATTCGCCCTCCCGTATTGCTGATACCCAGGTTATGGGAGCACTTGAATTCCACCTGCCAGCTAACGTGCCGACCGAGTATGCAGACCTCGCTGAGGCATTTAGCAAACAGCGGGCCACTATCTTGCCACTGCATCGACCCTACGACTGCACCATTAATTTACATCCGGGCACAGTACCACCTTGGGGTTTCCTATACTCCTTATCAGTCCCGGAAAGTGCAGCTATGAGAGAGTATATTAAGGAAGCTCTGTCCAACGGCTTCATCAGACCCTCCACCTGCTGGTGCGGGTTTCTTTTTTGTGGAGAAAAAAGACGAGAGTCTGAGGCTGTGCATTGATTATAGAGCATTAAATGACATCACTATTCAAAACCAGTATTCGCTGCCACTCATGAATTCCGCATTCGAGTGCCTCCAGGGGGCGTCGGTGTTCACTAAACTCAACCTCCGTAGCGCTTACAATTTAGTGCGGATGCATGAGGGAGATGAGTGGAAAACAGCTTTTAACACTCACAGCGGACACTACAAATATCTAGTGAAGCCATTCGGGCTCACTAGCACCCCCTCTGTCTTTCAGGCGCTAGTTAATGATGTGCTCAGGGAGATGTTGGAGAAATTCAACTTTGTCTATTTAGACGACATTTTAACCCGCACAGCTAGACCAATGAGGGAATAGCTGGAGGGGAAGGAGCAAACGTGTTTTTCCTCTGCTGTTGTGATGTAAATAAAAAGAGGTTAGTGATTTATCCTCCGTTCATGAATAGAGCACAAGTACATTTAAGAATATATTGGGTCCATCGCCACGAGTCAGATATGAATGCGCTGCTCTATATCCCGCTTAAGACAGGCCTAAAACGGATCAGTATGATTCTTATTCTCCGTTCGCAAACGGGGCCATGTTGTCATCACGGATATATCTGACCTGTCGTCCAAATGTCAATATTCTAATGGGAGCATTAGAACATTCACAAAGGAGCTGAACAACACATCGAATATATCTATGATCACAAAAAGTAAGCGTAACAGTTACTATTGGTTTACTCGTAATTATCTGACTCCATATTAAACTATAATTTAGAATTTCACTTTAATCATGCGTGAAGCTCAGAGTGGTTACACTCAACTCTTCCTTTACCATTATCTTAAAATTATTAGTCAATTACAAAATATAGAAATTAAGAAAAGAAAACACAGAGTAAATATCTTACCCGGCCTGCTTCAGCTACACACACACACAGAATCTGCACAGTGTGGGAAATCGATTGCGATATTCCCTACACAAAAACACAGAGTATGCACGGAGTCTGCACGGTGTGGGAAGTCGGTTGCGATCTTCCCAGATAGGTTTGTCTCCCTTTCTTTTATGCCAAATCCCGCGTTTGAACCAGGCGGCAGTGCCATAAATTAACCTGGAGGTGTGGTCGAATCTGGAATTTAGACCCCCACCTTTGGGGGTTGTTGAGTAGGGAGAGGGGAAAAGGAGTTGATTACCAGAGAGGACATTACAGTGTTATAGTTTTTCCTGAGTTATTGAAACTATGTTTTACTAAACTCCATTTGGTATGAAATGTATCTCATGTGATTCCTTGATTTTACCGGATTGCATCCATACCAAACAGCTTACCATTATGATTATTATTAACAGATTAACAGTCTTATTATGTTGCAGTTGTCATGAAAATTCCCTCCTGATGAACCATTTTACATGCAATTCCTGTTACTACTACATAAGACATAATGTAACAATATAAGAATCACATGTACAATGTTTGTAAGTTTTACAGGGTCTGTTGACCATCTCAACAGAAGTTTCAGAGCCCTGTTCCAGGAGAGAAGTAAAGGGTGTAATGACAGAGGTGCCAACATGAGGGCACTGTGGTATTGTCCGGAGTTTTTCCCATAGGACTGACCAGGTGTGAGGTCACGGGACAGGTCACAGATGGTCGGGTAGGACATTCCTGGTGCCATGACTCCTGCGCCATAAATGCCCCTAAAACACACATACACACCCATGACACAGTCCAGTTTCTCCTTATCACAGTCTTTTCCCAGGTGAGGACATCCTTGAGAACAAATGGGCTGAAAAACCCAAAGGAAGTCTGAAGAGTCTATTGTTTTATCACACGGCTCTCTGGTCTTTTGAAGTGTCTTCACACATGGCAGTCTTTCCTGAGTCTTACCTTGACTCCCCTCCTACATCACTGAACACATTGTGCATGTCAGACAGGTTTTAAAAGCACTTCTCAAGGCTGAGAAGTGTGTCTTCCACTCGAACTCGGTTTCCTTCCCGGGGTTTATTGTTTCTGAAGGAAAACTTCAGATGGACCCCGAGAAGGTCTCAGCAGTCAGGAATTGGCTCACCCCAGACTCGGTAAAGCAGGTGCAGCGATTCCTGGGATTCGCTCGTTTTTATCGGCGATTTATTCACAATTTTAGCACAGTGGTTGGACCTATCATGGCACTCATGAAGAAAACAGTGCCCACATGTTTCCAATGGAACCCTAAGGCTGAGGCTGCATTCACAGAGTTAAAGAGGAGATTCTGCTCTGAGCCCATCCTTATCACTCCCAACCCCTCTCTCCCCTTTGTGGTAGAAGTAGATGCATCTGAGGTGGGGGTAGGGGCCATTTTATCCCAGCGTTCTCCCCTGGATCAGAAAGTTCACCCGTGTGCCTATTTCTCTCGTGGCCTTACACCGGCCGAGAGGAATTATGACGTGGGGGACCGGGAGCTGCTCGTGGTGAAATTGGCACTGGAGGAGTGGCGTCACTTGCCCGAGGGGGCCGAGCACCCCTTCACTGTGTGGACGGACCACAAAAACCTTGAGTACATTTAGGGCGCCAAGCAATGTAATTTGCGGCAGGCCCGCTGGTCCTTGTTCTTTGCCTGGTATAACTTCCTGCTAACCTAGCGTCCGGGTTCCAAGAATGTTAAACCGGATGCCCTCTCTTTGATTTTTGACCGGTCCAATGATGAGCCTATTGTTTCCACTGTGTGGATTCTAGTCCCGGTTATGTGGGACATTGAAGCCCTTGTGCTAGAAGCCCAGTGTCAAGATCCAGGTGGGGGACCTCCTAATTGCCTGGTTGTGCCCTCCAGAATATGGAGTCAGGTACTGCAGTAGGGACATTCCTCCCGCATTACGGGTCATCCTGGTGTCCATCAGACGATGTATTTTCTCTCCAGGCGGTTTTGGTGGCCTGGCACGGAGAGGAATATCCCTAGCCGTCCTTGGAGCCACGTCGCCTTGGATTTCGTCACGGGTTTGCCTGCATCTGATGGCAATACTGTAATTCTTGTGGTCATGGACAGATTTTCCAAGGAGGTGCATTTTATCGCTCTGCCCAAGTTGCCATCAGCTCCTGAAACAGCACGGTTGGTGGTTGACTATGTGTTCAGAGTGCACGGTCTGCCCCAGTTTGCCGCACGGTTTTGGCTTTCCTTTTGTTTGCAGCTAGGGGCATCTGTTAGTCTCTCATCTGGGTTTCACCCGGAGACCAACGGACAAACCGAACGCACAAATCAAACTTTAGAAAGCACTCTCTGTTGTCTGGTCGCCACCAAACACCGACCTCATGGAGTCGCCACCTCGCTTGGGCAGAATACGCGCATAACACTCTGCACAATGTACCGACGGGGCTCTCACCCTTCAAGGCTCAGTTTGGGTATCTACCCCCTTTGTTCCCCGAAGTGGAAAGGAACGTAGAGGTACCGTCCGCGGGTTCCTTTGTCCGTAGGTGTCGGGCTGTCTGGAAGAAAGTTCGCGCATCTCTCCTGCGCGCATCTCTCCACGCCGCTCAGCTCTGTCCTACCGTGTAAGGCAACGGGTTTGGCTGTCTACGCTGGACCTTCCATTGCCAGTGGAGTCTCGCAGGTTCGCCCCAAGGGACAATTCAAAATAATCCGGTAACAGGTATAGGTTCAGACGACCACTTTGCTTTTAAGCTTTCCTAAAAAGTAACGCAGGACTTGCCTGTAGGTGCGCATTAGATGTTCTTTATTAGGAGTTTGTTTTCGCGTTTGCACTTTCTTCTCCTTGCCTTGGTTTTTCCCCTGCCCTCTCTGAGGCAGTAACCTTTGTTACCTTTTCTCATTCTCGTCTCTTTATTATTGCTCATTCGTTATTTGAGCTAGAGGATTTTCCTTTTCTCCTATTTCCTGCTCGAGTCTGCAAGCTTTTTGACCACTTTTCTGGGTTGATATACTTTGGCTGTATGCCGGGAGTTATTTTCTCTTTCTTTTTATTTTTCTCTGCTCTGTTCGCGGAGTTCTAATTCATGTCCCCTTTTTGTGGTACTCCATTCCAGGAGTACTTTGTGATCCCCTTACGGTCGCATCTGGTCCTCCAACCCAGCCACCTTACAGATATCTTTTCTAGATGCTGGCTTTCAGAAAAGGATAAAGAATGGAGAAGAAATTGAGTGATTTAGGAGAAGAGGATAGAAATGAGGTAGCCAATTGGTTCAGGCATGAAATCTCAAAGCTATTCAGTCAAATCCCATTATATAAGCTGCCTAACCCCTAGTGTACCTAACTGGTTCCTCCCCACTGCACTCACATGGACCGAAGCGGCACTGTACTGACATTGATATATACTACAATAAATGCTGCAATGAAGCTGTTGCTGTGTCCCTCCAGTAGCATGGGCAGGGTGGAACAGAGTGCATTGTGGGATGTTTCCCAGGTCACATAAACTGTGCTGACATGGCTGGGTAGATTCAGTACTCTGAAGTGTACTATTAGATTACATTATTCATCACTTTGAGAAGTTTTATCAAGGCAATGTTCTGCATCTACAACTTTATCACCCACATTTTTACAGTGGATTTTTTCCATTGACACTTTTGTCAAAATTTGTTAGATTCAGCAATACTCTTTTGTCATGTCATTTTTCATAAACAACACAGACATCAGAAATGACTTATTTTAAATAAAAAAAACTGATGGAACACAATATGATTTTCTGGTATAAGAATTGAAAATTCGAAAGCTTTTATTTCGTACCTATACCAACTGCAGATTTAATTTTATCAAGAGTTTTTGAAATTGAAGTGGAGTAGCTCATTTAAAAGCACAACATACAGATTTGAACCCATGCCCTTCAGGTTGAAAAACAAATTATTTGTTGTTACAATATATTATCAGCCATGGTATTATAAACAAAGCTAGTTAGCTTGAGGTGGGCACTGACATTTCATGCCTATGTAATTGAACTAAGGGGACTGCTCAGCTAATAGGGCTGCTCTGTTTACATTTCCAGACGTGTGGTACTTTGAACACATTTTGTCATGGAGAATAGATGAGGAACTCCAGAATGATATATAATCCATTATTATCCCCCAGTACAATACCACATCCGTGTCCTCACACACTGGATACTGCAGAATAAATATCCTGATTCCAAAAGAAAATATGTTGGCCCACTGCTAGTCATGAAATGAATGCCTTTGTTTGTTTCTTTCTTTCTTGTGCTTTGAAATAAATATTTATTTTGCTAACAACCCCCCACTCTCCCTCAGGCCGGTACTCTTCTGAGCAGTTGGTTTATCTCTCTAACCAGCCTTTTGGCTATGAATTGATCTGGCAGAGGGACAGAATACCTAAACCACTGTCTACCCATGCTGCATCCGCATTGATATAATTTATATGACACCCCCCTGCTTCTCCCTGCTTTCCGACAATGTGCCTTATAATAACAAATATTTCGAATATTACGTACGCTCCTTATTAGATCTGTATGGAAATCTATGGGGACGTCCATTTAAATGTTAAACTTTACCCCAAGTGATGCGTGGACTCACACCGGAACGAGAAGGCACAGGGGAATCTGGAGATTTTGTAGACTTTTCAGGGTGCGACTCCACTGGATTCCGTCACTGAACATGAAGGATTTCGCAGAGTATCTTTTCTCTTTGAAGCGTTACCCCCCACCTGCCGCACGTGTCCACAGCCATGTGAGCCTGTGGAAGCAGAAGGGACAGCGCAGCGGGAGGGGGAAACATGCATTAAACATGCAGCCTTCGTGTACCTGTTCAATATTTGACGAGCTCCTGTTGGCCCGGAGGAATATGCAGACACATGGCCCTGTGTCATGAACAAACATTCGTAAGGATGGCTGGCTTTGACCTCAAAGGCCATTCACATGGTTGGGGGTAACAGCAGGGGAAAGGTATATTGCTGCCATGGAAGAGGACCAGGGAAGATCAAATGACATTGAAGTAACAAGCTTTGATGAAGAATAAGTCATTTTACTCTAGCAATGTCTATATAGAGAGCAACATTTTTCCAGCATAAATTCATCTGTTCCCTTGACAATGGCTTTTGTAACAATGACAAATTATTAAATTCCATTAAATAACAAAGTATCAAATTATATTTTGAAATGAATATGTGCGATAATCTGCCCTTCATTTCACAGTTATGCAGTTTTTCACTGTAATTGTGTGTATTTTTTAAGAGCTACGATACACTTGGGGCCTGATTTAGTAAGACCTTCAGTGTGCGAAAACCCTTTTAGCACACGCAAAACTAATAACACAACCAATGATTGGTGGAATAAAAAATACCATGACCAATCATTGGTCATGTTATTGGTTTTGTGGGTGTTAAAAAGTATTGTACATGCTAAAGGTCTTACTAAATCAGGTCCTTGGTCCATTGTCTAAAGTGATCGACAGTTTTTGCTGGATAAAGTCTTGGCATGCCCTGCATCTGTGAGGAGATTTTCTTTGGATTAAAAAAGTTACATGCGACTACAGAAGAGACGATGAGCCTGTTTCTGTGAGTCACATTTAGCCAGTCTTAAATCTCCATACACACCTTTGAAGGAGATCAGCTCCCTTTCATTCTTGAGCACCAGATCAACTGGGAATGTGTGACCATGTGAAATATACCCGGGTGGGGAGAGGGAGAGGCGTCTTTATGTGATTTCACCATGCCATTGTTGTAAGTGACATTCGGCTTCACGAAGACAGAGAGCTAAAGGGAACGCATTTAGGGATAGAAAGCGCCCTGTGATGAGCTACGCAGCCCTAGCTTTAGCGGTATAATGAGACATGGGGATGTGGGACGGCTCTCAGTGAGCCGTAATTCAGGACACCCTCCGTAAACGAAGAATCACTTTGAATCCTCCTCCCCCCGAGGCCCGCTCCAGACAGCGGCGGGAACGGCGAGAGCCGTCACGGAGCCCGGCGACGTCGTGACCCCTCGCCGGGTTCCTTGCTCGCCGCTTCCTCTCCATCTTCTGGGTCCCGAGGTGAGAGGGAGAGGGAGCGATACAGAGCTAAAGTTGCACTGTCTGAGAGGGAGAGGGAGCGATACAGAGCTAAAGTTGCACTGTCTGAGAGGGAGATAAGGTCTGACGAGGCTGGCAGTGAATCCACGGCCTGGGGGAGAGAGGGAGCCTGACGAGGAGACAGGTGGAGGGACGCAGTACCAACCTTAACTGGAGAAAGGAGATGTAATACAGGGCAACTTCATTTTTACCTCCCTGTCAGGTTTAGTTAGCCTCTGTCACAAAGGCAGCGCTTCTTTTATGAGAGTGAGAGGAGGTAGAAGTCTGTTCTGCAGTGTGTGTGCTTGTGTTTGTGTGTGCGTGTGCACGTGTGTATGTCTGTGTCTGTGTGCGCGCGCATTTGTGTGTGCGTGTGCACGTGTGTATGTCTGTGTCTGTGTGTGCTTGTGTTTGTGTGTGCGTGTGCACGTGTGTATGTCTGTGTCTGTGTGTGCGCGCGTTTGTGTCTGTGTGTGTGTTTTTCTGTTCGACCTCCCTGTCTGTGATGTAGCACAAATTGTTCTTTGAAATTTCACAGCATGGAGGTGCACATCTTTTCATGCGTCACTGTAATGGATCCCCAGAGCCTGCGCTTGCACAGTTAATGGTCTAGGCGGCAAAATGTGCTGCTTCCTTGTTATTTTTGTCTGACTTTGAGTGCACATTCAGCTTATATTTACCCTGATCGGACTGAAATTTGGCAGGATGGCAGGAAGGAACGAGGTGATGATTAACGAATGCAGAAGGGCTGATAAACGTGAAGATCGCCGATGGATGGATCTTCACAGGTTATAATTGTGAAGATTCCACAGTGTTACACCCTTAGGAGCTTATCAGGAAATAGTGGAGAGAGAAGGAGGGAGGGAGGGAGGGAGGGAGGGAGGGAGGGAGGGAGGGAGGGAGGGAGTAGACGGTCAGGGCAGCAAAACCAAGGAGTTTTGGCTGGCTGTCCTTTACAAGGCTCTTACTTCACAGGCGAAAGGGAACTTAAAAGATTCACCAGTGTCTGATGGGAAGAGAAACAGCTGCACTTTTCTGTGTGTTTGTCATTTTGTTAGCATGAATCTATGCGTCTATCCACATATAGGTTTTTAGTGTGTGTGTGTGTGTGTGTGTGTGTGTGTGTGTGTGTGTTGGGGGGGAGGGTGAATCTTCTAAACCAGGATACGCAGATACGTATTTCAAATATCTTGAAAAAATATAGTGTGCCATGGAATGTGACTTTGCCTTATTCAAAGATTTATGATTTTTCTAGTTGCTGGCTTTCAGAAGAGGATAGAGAATGGAGAAGAAATTGAGTGATTTAGGAGAAGAGGACAGAAATGAGGTAGCCAATCAGTTCAGGCATGAAATCTTAAAGCTATTCAGTCAAAACCCATTATATAAGCTGGCTAACCCCTAGTGTACCTAATTGGGTTCTCCCCACTGCACTCACATGGACCGAAGCGGCACTGTACTGACATTGATATATACTTGCTGTGTCCCTCCATTAACATGGGCAGGGTGGAACAGAGTGCATTATGGGATGTTTCCCAGAGTCACAGAAACTGTGCTGAAATGTCCAGTCCCAAATTACACCAAGAATGGCAGGTATACGATTGAGGGGAGGACACACCTAGGCTCCTTCCATTAACACATTTAACACTATCATTTGGTTTGAAAATGCATATAATGGTAATGGTGTTGTTTTTTTATTTCACTGAAACCAACACCTGAAAATTAGTCTTACTTTGAGTCTTCTATCACAAGTATTTTTGAAAAACAGATAAGAGAGCTGTATGGTGTGCCCCATAGCCTATGAGACAAGTATACACTTCCCACAGACGTTTCTTCACAAACACAGTTCGGCAAGTTTGGTAAACAATAAAATTAAATGTTCTGCTCTTTCATCACACCCTTGTGATGAAACCTACAGGCCTGTATTCAATCACAAGGGTGAGGCCTGCATTATCCCATGGCTTAGGAAACTATTTAGAGATCTGAAACGGAGACAGTAATCTGAGAAGAGAAGAAATTAGGGCCTTATTATGTGCTGCACTTTGCCATTTGGTGCTGATTGGCTCAGTATAAACAGGAAGTTCCTCCCAGATTCATCGTGATTTTTAACGTGTAGTACCGACGTTGCAGATTATTGATGGCGAGCCTTTCCTGCCCTGAAGAGATGGTGTCTGGGATCACATACCAGACAAAGTAATAAAACCACATAGAGCATGAGCAATAAACATCTCTCCCGGAGGATGTGATATAGGAAAGATGAATCCAGCGAATGTACGCTGCACCACTGAAGTCCTATTACTCAATTACCTAACAGATTTACCAAGAGTTCGCCATCTCTTCAAATGCAGCCTCCCGAAGGTGGCATTTGGAATCTAATATCAGCGTCTGCTTCTGAATGTGTGCAATTTATTAATGAGGATCCATTTCAGTAGCACTTCTGGATACCTTTCTGTACATTACTATTATTACAGGAGAGAAAATTCATTGGGATTTTGACAGAATCATTTCCCCACTTCCACATAATCGCCGGGTCCATATATTGTATATACAGTGCAGTCCCTAAGAATTTGGACAGTGACACTTTTTTGTGCGCTACTATTTTTGTTGTTTTGGCTCTGTACTCCAGCACATTGTATTTGACATGAAACATTGAATATGAGGTTAAAGTGCAGACTGTCCGCTTTAATTTAAGGGTGTTTATATATCCAGTGATCTGTTTAGGAATTACAACTCTTTTATACAGTCCATTTTAGGGCCCAAATGTAATTGGACAAAGTAACACAATCTTAGATAAAATTAACATATTTAGCTCTTGGTTGCATATCTTTTGTATTTCATGGCTGGAGTATGTGACCTATACACATCACCAGATGCTGGGCATGCTCCCTGGTGATGCTCTGCCAGGCCTGTACTGCAGCCATCTTCAGTCATGTCTTCAGCAAGTGAAACACATGTTCAATTGGATTCAGGTCGATGATTGACTTGGCCAGTCAGGGAACATTCGACTTCTTGGCCCTGAAAAACCCCTTGCTTGCTTCACCACTGTGTTTGGAGTCATTGTCCTGCTGCAAAGTGAAGCGCTATCCAATGAGTTTTGAAGCGTTTGGTTGGATCTGAGCAGATAAGATGTTTCTGTACACTTCAGAATTCATCCTGCTGCCAACAGCAGTCGCATCATCAATAAAGACAAGTGAGTCAGTTCCAGTGGCAGCTATACATGCCTAAGCCAGAACACTACCTCCACCATGTTTCAAAGATGAGGTGGATGGGGGTGTGCTTAGGATCATAATCAGTTCCTTTCTTTCTCCACACCTTTTCTCCTTCCATCATTTTGGTACAGGTTAAATCTCATATGTCCATAAGGGTTCGTTCTAGAACTGAACTGAAGTTTTTTAAATGTACTTTAACATTTAGCCTCTAACCTGGCTGTTCTTGAGGCTTGCCAGTGGTTTGCACCTTGTAGTGAACCCTCTGAGATTATGCTGGTGTAGTCTTCTCTTTATTTTAGTCTTTGACACATCTATGCCTACATCTTAGGGAGTGCTCTTGATCTGTTCGACAGTTGGAACAGGGTTTTTTTCTTCACAATTGAAAATAGTCTTCGGTCATCCACTCCAGTGCTCTTCTGTGGTCTACCAGGTTGTTTGCTATTGCTGAACTCAACAGTGTGTTCTTGCTTCTTAAAAATGTAACAAACAGTTCATTTTGACACACTCAATGTTTTGCTGATCGATTTATTCTCATTTTTCCCCTCCATGATGGCCTGCTTTACTGGCATTGACACTTTTCTGGTCCTCATGTTGAGAGACGACAGCAACAGCCTCCAAATCCAAATTCTACACCTAGAATGAACTCTAGACCTTTTGTTAGATTTCTTGTGAATGAACTAATGATGCAACAAAACACAGCTGGCCAAGAAACAGCTGAGCAGCCACTTGTCTCATTACTTTTGGTCCCCCAAAATGGAGGGGGGGGGCTATGTATAAAAAGGGCTGCAATTCCGACATGGTTTACCCGATATGGATGGAAATACCCGCAAATTAAAGCCGACAGTCTACACGTTAACCTCATTGTTTCATTTCAAATCCAATGTGCTGGAGTACAGAGGCAAAACAACAAAAATTGTGTCACTGTCCAAATAAGGACTGCACTGCATATGTGTGTGTATGTGTGTGTGTGTATGTAATCTGTGTTTCTTTTTTGCCATGTTGCCTCAGTGTGACATTAAGAGTCCCAGAGGACACAGATAATAGCTTGTTGTGCATTATACGGCTGTGGGGTTTCATTGTGGCTTTGTCAGCATGTGCCGGCTGCACACAGGAAGGCTATTGTGTGTGTGTCATCCAGGACTTACGAGAGTAACTACTCCCCTATTGCTCTGTAATTAAATGCTATTTTCAGCAGGCATATTCATTTTTACCCATGCTCAATTTTGTCCACTTGAAAGCGCTGCTCTTCTTTATCCTTATATAGATGCTTTGTCTTTTTCATATAGACTGCATTGATTTTTGTTTCCTGCTTTTTAAAATGGAAACGGAGACGACAGCCTTTTTTTCACGCGCCGTGGGCCTCTTGCCTTATCCAGTTTGTATTCAGTGAGAGAAAGCGAACAAGCTGTACTTGAATGAGAATGATTTAGGTACCGCTATTGAAGGAGTTTATCTTTTATCAGGGGCCTTGAGTCTGTGGCATTCTGGGTTGGTTTTTATTGGACTTGGGAATGTGGTGTTTGTAGGAAAGAATGAACACGTTCGGGTTGTGACATTTAGCGATGGCACTTACCCAAGTGTGGCACCTGATGGAAAGACAGCAGCTGCCACGGCCTTTCCCCCAGGACCCACACATGATGCATTACGGGAGAGCTAGGAAGGAGTGGAAAAGGGAGCGAGCAGGTGCTCTGCTAACCTGGGAGCCGGTTAGTAAACCATAGCTGACCACAGCTGGTTAAAGACAGGATCGTTGGATTAAAACAGGAACAAGATTCCAGGGATGGTTTAAAAAACACATTAGCTGTTTGCTAAGCAGGGATCCACATCCAGGGTGTCTTGTATAAGAACGCTCACATGGTGTATGCTATCCATCTATTCACACAGCTGGAATTGTACCAAAGCAATTTGAGCTCAGTCTCAAGGTTACACCGGCACTGGGGAATTGGACCTATGACTTTAAGATGGTGAGGTCTGTTCTATTACCACTGCACTAGCACATCCCGTCCTTTGTTCTCTCTCTCTTTCCCCAGGCCCATGATATGTCTCCTCTCACTTCGGATGAAGCTACTACTGTATAAAGCACTCGCTCATAATCTCTTGGTAGCCATTGCCCACAATTGTAATGTATTTCCAACTTAGAACTGGGGCCATTTCAGTGTGTGGCCATTTTGTATGCAACAAACCTTCCCTTCCAAATAAGATCTTTCCACACTGCACTGTGTACATCCTTATGAGAGGATACATCTTATTTTAAGTAGAGGTGTCTGATCACAAGTCACTCGCCATCTAGTGTCGAACCCAGACCCTCCCTCTCTAGAGCGACTTGAATGGGGGAATTACAGTTGGCGAGAACACTTTCCTGCAAACTGATTGTTCCACAAATAATTGACGCGTGCTATGTTACAGGCGACCGTTTGAGTTGTCTTGGATCACCGCCTCTAGTTGGTGCCCCACCTACTTGAGATCATGATTATTCAAGAAATGCTATCGCCTGTTAGCAAAGCACTTCACGGAATCCGGATGAATGTGTGTTGCCGTGTCAGCCTGGTCAGGTTCACAGTACAGTAAGCAGGGCTACTTGCCTACACACTCAACAGCCTTTCTGCACAAGGTTTCACAGCTTATCTAAACCTGTGAATAATCTCTCTAATGGTGCATTGAACATGCAATACAGAACAACAGTTTTTTTGTATTTTTTATTAGAGGAAGGTGTCTAAACAGTCCATGATAAAGCTCAGGCCAGGTCTATGAAGAAACTAATTCAAATCCCAGTGGGAGTTTAGACTTCAAATACATGTGCAGACATATAAGAGCAATCTGTTGGATGGGACACTTTATTATTGGATCAGGCCAATTCGCTAAAGCCTTTCACAGGATCTTCTGTAGTCATGGCAGTTATTTCTGTCAGGGTAACAAGACAAGAGAATAGCATACGGAATAAAGAGATTCATATGTATGCCATTTCCATGAGAATCTGACAGAACAGCACTGGATTCTACTCCGCAGTGATCATAATGCTTGGTACTGATTATGTCTATCGTAGAATGACTGAAATTCCTTGAAAAATGATATCCTCAGCTAATATAACGTGACCGCCTCAGGATTGCCATGGCACGTGGCACCATTTTATTTTAAGCTTCCAGCATTGCTGTGTCAGTGGAGGGTTAAAGTGATTTTATGAGCTTCGTAAAATTGTTTATGGCTTCTGATACCTATTAAATTCCTTTAGTCACACATTAGCTGGGTTTCGCTGCGCGTCGCTGGGTTTTTTAGAAATATTCATGTGCAATTATACATTCAGAACCCCACTATTACCAATCTTCAGCATCCATTTATGCTAAGAAAATGGCAAAATAAATAAATAACTTAGATCAGAAGGATGTTACAAAGTCTGCCCTTTACTCATTTGCACAACAATGGCAGAGAGAGTGCGAAAGAGAGAGAGAAAGAGCAAGTGCAAGGTAGAGATGAAGGGAAGGAGAAAATGAAAATGTCATTGTGCTCCTCACAAATAATCAGCCAGACGAGTCTACTGGTGCGACTGGCGTTGACGTGCTCCATTCCACGGGCGTGAAGGACATGTTCCCTGCCATTACAGCATATTACGCCGTTTGCTGACTGTTTTAATTCAGTCACTGAGTCAATCACTCATTCAGTCGTTCCCACTGAGTCAATCACTCATTCAGTCACTCTCACTGAGTCAGTCGCTCATTCAGTCATTCTCACTGAGTCAATCACTCATTCAGTCATTCTCACTGAGTCAATCACTCATTCAGTCATTCTCACTGAGTCAATCACTCATTCAGTCATTCTCACTGAGTCAATCACTCATTCAGTCATTCTCACTGAGTCAATCACTCATTCAGTCACTCTCACTGAGTCAGTCACTCATTCAGTCATTCTCACTGAGTCAATCACTCATTCAGTCATTCTCACTGAGTCAATCACTCATTCAGTCACTCTCACTTAGTCAGTCGCTCATTCAGTCATTCTCACTGAGTCAATCACTCATTCAGTCATTCTCACTGAGTCAATCACTCATTCAGTCATTCTCACTGAGTCCCGTTTACTCAGATTCACTGGTGCTACTGGCATTGACGTGCTCCATTCCACAGGCGTTATGTAATGCAGCCTGACGTGTGAGGTAGGAGGAGCCAAACGCAGCAAGGGGATTCTTTAAGCACTAGGCCACTAGGATGGGAAACCCCGTAGTTAAGGGAAGGAGACAAGACAGGGAAACACACACACCAAGGCTACCAACCGGCTCACTCTGACACGCCAATGAGTAGAAGCGCAAACGCCAGGTTTTTCAGTAAGAAAACCAAACAAGGCGAATGGAAACAAAGCACTAGGCTCCCATACTTCTACGAGCTAAGTGACTAAAGAACGAGCCAGAAATAACAAAACGCCCTGTCTCGGTAACGAGACGCATAAAAACAGGCGAGTACCGTAATGGCACAAATAAAACACACAGCCAATAAACACTGTAAAATAATACGAAATAGTATACGAGGAGGCGAAAGGAATGGTGATCTAACGTTCCAAGGCTACTCTCATAGACTCGCAGTCACACGCAAACATGTAAACCAAAATCGCCCAGTCTCCCTGTGAGGAGAGACGTACCCGAAGGACGAACAAAACTACAGTTCCGAACAAAATCGCCCAGTCTCCATGTACGGAGACAGGTACCGAAGGACGCACAGAACTACTGTCTGAACAAAATCGCCCAGTCTCCCTGTGAGGAGATGTACCCTAAGGGTGAACAGAACTACAGTTCCGAACAAAATCGCCCAGTCCTCCAATAGGAAGACAAGTACTGAAGGACGAACAGAACAGCTGTTCCGGACATTTACCGGCTCCATGACTAACGTAAGATTAGAAGAGAATAAGCGCTCTGCCTCTCGGTAAAGAGGAATGTAACGAGGGGAAGGAACAGATATAACATTCCATGGCTACTTTCACAGGCTCGCAGTCACATGAAAAAACTAGGAAGCAGGAACAGACAAGAGCCAGGGGAGAAGAGTCCGGATAACTACATGCACATAGGCATATACGCCAGGAGGGGAAGAGTCCGGATAACTACATCCACATAGGCAAGTCCTGCATTACTCCAGAAAACGTAAAGGAGAGACATTCAGTCATTCTCACTGAGTCCCCTGTACTCACATTCACTGCTTCACAGGAGCCCGGGCAAGGGAAGGGCACCACCGCCCCTGTCATGGAACTCTGTGGAGCCCACACTTCATACAGAATCCCTGTAAATGATTCTGTCCCTTCCTCAGGCAATTCATTCCGTATGATTATGTGAACTGATGCAATGAGGTCATCGGTGAATAATGAGCCAGCTATGATGGCTTCATCCTTAATTAGATGTGTAAAAGAGAATAAAAGTGATTGAGGGCCGTGCTGGAGTCCAGAAAGGTGACAAGGCAATCTAGTATACCAGGTCTGTCTGTAGGTCTGTCTGACATAATGCTGCTCGCCTCTTAAAGAGTAACTACAAGCACTGTCTCAGCCTATCTCCACCTACTACACAATTTTGAAAAATACTTTGTGGGGTGAGTGAGGGAGAGGGGTGGGGCGGAGGGGCTGTGTCCATCGTCATTTGCATAAATTAACGTATATTGTACAAATGATTTTGTATAACTCGGATCAAACTGTCAAACTAGACATTGCACATCAAATAAGAATCAAGATTCAGCAACTGCATGGCCTATTTCACACCTCAAATATTTTCAGAAACATATTTTAGTGGACTATTTATGTGGAATAAGAGAATTGAACAAAACGCCACGTTGCTCTGGTTTAAAAACATGGAGGCGAAATGAAAGTAATGTAGCGGGTCTAACCAATCAGGTGCCGGCTGTTTCCGTTGTGGGCGACAACAATTATCCATATGACGTAGAGGTACCTCCAAAGAGGTACTCTGACATCACGATTGGGGTGGGGGCATTGTGGGGAGCAGAAAGGAAATTTCAACCATTAGGGGCAGCACAAAGACGCTTTTCTACCAGTTTCTTATGATATACAATATTATTTCAGAATTGTTGAAATAACGGAATGCATGAATAAGTTTCATTATAAGGTATGCATACAAACACATTTACAGTGGAAAAAAAGTGATCTAGGGCCCTATCTTACACCCGGCGCAAAGTGGCGCTAACCCAAACGCAAGTGTCTTTGCTATCTTACACCCGGCGCTAGGTTCATAATAACGCCTAGCACTTATGTCCTTTAACTAGCATGTATTCTTGCGCCCATTACAAGTGAACTGGGCGTGTTGGTCTTAAGATGAGGAGTGGCCAGTATTCTTTTTGGCGTATTGCTATCTTCAGCCAGCAGAAAGCGCTTGCGCTAGAACCACCACAAACCTGGTCTAAAGTCATGTCGCAGTTGTTTACATGTTATTTTAACGGCGCATATAAGTGCGTCTACATAGGCGTGTGCACAACGCGCGTAGCCTCCTGTCTGTTACACACAGGGGCGCGCACAAGCATGACTAAAATATCTAGATCACAATGTGAAATATTATTATTGTGTAGGCTATATCAAACATGCATAATAATAAAAGGTTCCATAGGTCCACATACCTTTCCCTCAGCGAAGGGAAACGATGCCACATTACATTGCTCTCAGCCCACTCCATCAACATCCAGGCGATGTGCGATGGTACGGGACAATGGCTATACATTAAAAAGGAGCTGATAACACCTATATCAAGCCTAATGCGCGAATTGTCATTTACACCTAATGCGTGAATTGTCATTCAATGGAAAACTCGCGCACTGCAATAGACGGACATTTGAGTTCTGAAAATGCACTTCAGACATCATTACAATACAGCTCTGTTTATCTAGGAATACAGCCTGTAAGTAAATAGAATGGTTTGTGACTGAAAAAAGTTAAAAACCTTGTCAAGTGAATATTGCTTTAGTTGTTTTCCAAATAGCCTAGGCTACAGCGGATTCGCTGTGCATAAGGTTTTTTTCGATAGCCTATGGTTAAAAAACGGAGATGAATGTCATCATGTTAACTGAATTGTAACCTTAGCTATTCTTCGTCCTTCATATTTTTTAAATTACAGTGACAAGGTTTCCATACCCTCAGCTTATTAAAACACCGCTGATTTCACCTGTTATTCATAACTGAACAAAAGATTTTAAAGAGAACTAAGCGTCTAATTAGAAACAAAATTTGCAACACGTTACACAATTAATTTACAATTAATTTTAATTCCATTATCTGCATGTGCGCTTTACAGGAGCAGGTCTGTTTCCCCTGCTGTAAATCGCACTTTTCACGGTCTTCCTGGGAAAGTGGATCGTATTACGCTACCAGTAAAACAGGTTGGTCACATTTCCATAAGCAGGACATTATAAAACAAGGGAAAATATGCTGAACCTATGGTTGCCAACCTGACAGATTTATTGTATTTAGTGTCATCATTAAGGCAAAATAACGTTATTTATGTTATTAATCAAAATTAGAATGCAGGTAGTCTAATGAACTTCGGATGAAGCTTGAACATGAGTTCATTGCATAATCAAACGAAATTCGTCAAACAAGCAGGCTAATTTGGTGTTTTCTAAGGTGAGACGGAAGCAATTGGTCGCTTATTCTCAGCTGTTGCAGGTGCTTTTAACGAAATTTAACTGCATATATTTTGTAAACAGCACTGTCAGGAATTATCGGGAACTCATAATGGTTAGCCCGAATAATATTGATCATAGGCTACTATTGATCCATATAGCCTATTCCTTGATCGCACTAAACACGCACGAGCATGTCTGTTTCGCCATCATAAGCAATCCGCCAAGGTGGAAAAGCAGGGAATGGGATATAACATTTTGATTGGTTTATTGCATGTCACGCCCAAGACACACCTATAATTCAGCCCAGTTGCACCTTGCGCCGTGCTTAGCGCCCAAAAAACACGTGCTTAGCGCCCTAAAATAGCAAAAGTGGACTTGGACACGCCCTAAATGGACTTAGCGCCATACGCTTAGACCAAGCGCCAAGATAGGGCCCCTAGAGTGTAGATCATACACTGTATAAAGATATGGACAAAGCCACTGTGACATCACCCATTGCCTTTCCACAGCCTCGTAAAAACTGAACTGAGGCTCCGGATGTATTTTTCGCCGCCCGTTTGTACAAACTGCGTCTGCTTCGTGGAGCCGAAGAGGACTCAACCTGTCCCTCTGATTGGTCCTGAACAAATGTTAATACCCTGTCCAAACTACACAATATTAAAAAAAATCAGCACATGCAGAGGCATTAGATGAAGGAAAGGCACCTATTGCAATTACATTTTTTTGTGGGAAAAATTTATTGACTGAGTATTTTGACCACATTGCTGCCATTGACTTACATGGTGAAAGACCTATACTGGAGCCAATCGCAGTGGCACTAGTGAGCAACGGCACAATTGCTGCTCCCAGCCCAACCAGGAAGTGAGCTTCAAAACGAAAGCCCAGTCTTGGCCCCTTCTGTAGTGACGCTTTAAGTGAAGGCTGTCAGCCTCCGTCAGGCTGCTGTACCTCTTGCAACATGCAGAGAAATCTGAAAGTATGAAACGATCGAATTTGACGTTCAGACAGCTGGGAGGAACAGGATATGGTCCTTGGGGGATATCACGTCTCACTTCCTGCACTCTGCCGGAGGCTCTTATACTGCCACAGGACAGTATCACTTTACAGCGAGGTTCCGTTATCTAACCCGTATTAACCTGGGCCCTAGTTAACATGAACAAGCTATGAATGCAGTAAGAATAACTGTCTATGTTATGTGTGCCATCAAAAAAATTAATTAAGAGATCATTTGTGTGATCTTTGTAGTTTTAAGGTTTATTCAGGGTTCTATTACCAGCTAATATGGAATAATGCCTTGTTAACATTAATAAATGATGAATCATTTATCTCTTAATTATGTTAAATTGGCCATAATCAAAAGATATGAGAGATATTTTCTTCTTTGTTAGTAATACAGGTACGTTAACCAATATGAATATGCCTTCGCGTCAACAAATTAGTAACTTGTGTATTAACTATACTTGTTCTTGTTAAAGCCAGAGACAAGTGCATTTAAGCAATCTACTTTGAGCATGCCTGTGAAATATATACAGCATGTTTCATTTTACAACACATGCATAAATCCTGTACAGTGGAGACAACCCATCTGCTTTGTAATAAATCCTGTATATTCGCATGCTTCTGCACCATTTACGCAATCTCTCTCTCTCTCTGTTTAAGTGTTTGATGGGGACTGTGTCGATGGGCGCTGGTGACCGCCGCTGCAGTCTGTGTGAAGGGGACTTCTGAGCCATCTGTTCCTCAGAGCCCTGACACGCCCCCCCCCCCCCCCCCCCCCCCCCCCCCCCACACACACACACACACACACACACACACAGAGCTGTCAGAACAAGAGCAAGCGGCTCGGCAGCACCTCCCCGATCCGTCCGCTGGAGCGACTTCACGGACCGCCTGGAACAGGTACGCTTCAGAGACTGACCCTTATTACGGCATGGAATCATCCTGGCCTTTTGAAGCGCATGTTATCTGGGGCCTCTGTGGAACTGAGCTTGAAGCCACTGGCTGAGAATTTCGGCTGCTGCGTGCTGATGTGCACCAGTGAGCAACCATACCATTAATACCCTGCATGGTGTGTGTCTTTCCATAGAGGCCATCGTTACTTTTGCCTCCTGGGTACACTTCTTTTCCCTGGGGCTTTGTTAGTTGCAACTATGTAACCCGACACACCGGCCAGGACAGGTAGCTCTTTGTCTCCATTTTGAGGCCACTAATGCAGGCTGACAGGTGGACACAGAATTTATATTTTTATTCACTTCCCTCTTTATTTATTAATAATCTTTCATGGTTTGTCAGGTAACGCAGCCCATACGAGCACCTGAGTGAAATAGGACGAAAAAAAAATTCAGAGTGCTATTTTCTACGTCTTTATTGAAGTGGCGTTACAGTGATTCCCAGTCCAGGCTACCATGCATACGGTTTGGTGGAGGTGGGTGTGGAGCAGCACGGAATGGTTATTATGTCCCATTCCAGGACAAACACATCACAATGACAAAACAGGTGTCACATGGTGCCACAGTATCAGCGAGTTCCACACATCTCATTTCAAGATATAAATCCCGCCTTTATCTCAGAATAAAAACCCAAAAGGATTCTGAGTTCCTGCATCCTGTTATTAGTTCAGCGACAAGTGACATGGACTTGAGTCAAAACGGAACACAGTGATTGGAGTGGCTTTGCCAATGAGCATGTAATTACTGGATTCGGGATAGTACCATCAACATTGCAACTGATTCGACCAATCGGAGTTCCTGCGGCGCTGTCACCCATCAGGACGATGGGCTGGCTCGCTTGTCCATCACTCCACACTGCTGGCTTGCTGGGTAATGGAGTGCATGTGCACAGTACAGGTCTGCTCATGTGAGCTGTCAAAAACAAAAGACATGCTATATTGACGTCAGCAGCTGCTCTCTTCACATCCCGTACAACAGTGATCTACTGGTGGATATTTCACAGCACATAATGGTGAGGGTAAAATACATGTAGTCCTCAACTATATTTACATTACATATACAGACACATTCACATATTACAAAGAAAGGTAAACTAGATTATGTAACCTGTAATTATTGCCAAGTGCAAGGCAGCTTGCCATCGCAGCTGAATAAATAAATGAATAAATAAATCCGGTTAAAATATAGAGCGCTCCGGCATCACACTTTCTGTCAGGTGCCCTCTTTACTTAACCTGTATTTGACCCAGAATTCTCATCGAGATTAAAAGCTCTTTTTCCAATCGAGAAGCAAATGGCCGCTCTTACTCCGCGCCACCTGCCACATTCATCTATGTCCTGTGGACCAAGCCTGTCCCTTCACAGCAAGACAAATGGCTCCATATCATTTTTCAATATAATCTGTGTCCCTTTATCTGCTTGACACTAATAGAGAAATGTGCGCTCCGTGGAGGGAGATTCATTTGCGTCTCGCTCCTCCCCCGCCCCAGGGCATTGTGGGTATTTATGAATGGTGCCGCAGAGTGTACGGCTGCAGTGGCCTCGGCAGTAAACCCTCAGTGTAGAGACTGGAGCGAGATGAGCTTCCTGTAGAAGGAGTCTCCCACACACTGGAGAGTAGCGCAAGCCCACAAACGCTGAAGAACTGTCCGAGGGCTAAAGACGCATCGCGCCGGAGCGCCCCACCCCCAACTCTCCATTTCTCTGGCTGAATCCCAAACTGAGCCCTCGTGGACTCGCCGACCGTGGACTTGCAGACTTCACTGGCGTATTTCCGAGGGCAAGTAAGTCTGCACTGATGCGGACTTGCAAGAAGTGCGGGTAGAGGGTGCAAAAAGTGCGCATAAGAGCGCTTGCCAAAAACGCCGTTTTCACAATGGGACAGCCCTGAGCACTCACGGACTTAACGGGAACACGCCATTGAGCCTGCGAGTCCAGAGAACGGGATTCAGCCTCTCTCTTTCTGAATCACAGGTTCACACCCCCATCCCTCTGTCTCTCTCCCTTTCTTTTCTGCATCAGGGGTTCACACAGGGATCGCATCTTGTCCAGGTTTCAACAAAGGAGGGGGTAGGATATATGCTTGAAAATACAATACGTCCTGACCCAGATGGACCCCCGTGTTCCTGCGGGTTTTCATGCTGCCTGATCATTACTGAAGGCGAGGACCGCAGTGCAAAAACAGGCCGTGAGAATGGCGGGGCTTCTTTATCTGAGCATCTGTTTACATACTGCATGTGGGGCCAAGCTGAGCTATAGATCAGAGTTAATGTCCAAATCAGCCAGGAGGAGCTTATTCTTAGTTCTGTGGCTTGACACATGACTCATTTTTAACCAATCCGTGCCCGAAAATGTTCAGAAGCTGAAACCTTCAGCTGAAAAAAGATATCAAATTTGCACATAATGGCACGTAAACTTACGCAGAAATGTGCTACGTTAAAATGCAAAGCTGTTTTTATTGGGAACATGGAACGTTAGCTGCTTTGTGTCGAGTGCCCCTACAAACAAATTGGCAGGCACAGTTCTCTCGCTGAATGCAACATCAAGCTGTCCAAAGGCCTGTCTCGCTCTTAACATCTGGCAACCTCCTCCTCACATTCAGTTTCAAAGGCCTGTCTCACTCTTAACATCTGGCAACCTCCGCCTGGCCTGCCTGCTAGGGTGTATCAGAGGGCCTGTTTCTCGTTTACCACCCAGTTGTTCTTGTTTACTGTATGGTAAAGGGGCCCTGACAGCCAGTTTGGACTTTCCCATGCATTTGGACATTTGGTTTTACTTTTTCTGTCCGGGCAAATCAAAGTAATTTTAGTCCACGCTGTGGCTGCTGTGTGCACGCATGTGCTATAAATGCATTGTTGTGTCCAAGCACGTGGTACACTTGTGTTAACTGACAGGATATCTATTCACAATTGTTAATGGACACCGTGTATGCCGAAAACTCTTCCGACTTGCTCTGTGAAGCTCCTCAGAAATGAACGTAGAGAGAGCAATCTGACCTCTCGAAGTAGACATTGAGTGTGGTATCGAGTACAATCAATCTCTTTGTATAAAATGACAAAGGAACAATGATGAGATCTGAATCTGTGAATCTGAATCCAGCACAGCCGCGTCTCGGCTGTGCTGGATGTTCTAGGTGAATATAGTGCATTGCGTTCCTGCCCGTTTTTGGTTGTGTCTGGGCGGTCTGCGGCGTGGCTGCGTCCAAACTGCGTGACTGCATTTGTGCTGCATTACTGCATCTGGCCTGTCTCATTGTGTCTGTGCTGCATTACTGCAGCTGACCTGTCTCGTTGTGTCTGTGCTGCATTACTGCATCTGGCCTGTCTCATTGTGTCTGTGCTGCATTGTTGCGTCTGGCCTGTCTTGTTGTGTCTGTGCTGCATTACTGCGTCTGGCCTGTCTAGTTGTGTCTGTGCCGCATTACTGCATCTGGCCTGTCTCATTGTGTTTGTGCTGCATTACTGCATCTGACCTGTCTCGTTGTGTCTGTGCTGCATTACTGCATCTGGCCTGTCTCATTGTGTCTGTGCTGCATTACTGCATCTGGCCTGTCTCGTTGTGTCTGTGCTGCATTACTGCATCTGGCCTGTCTCATTGTGTCTGTGCTGCATTGTTGCGTCTCCCCTGTCTCATTGTGTCTGTGCTGCATTGCTGCATCTGGCCTGTCTCATTGTGTCTGTGCTGCATTGTTGCGTCTGGCCTGTCTTGTTGTGTCTGTGCTGTGTGACTGCGCCTGGCCTGTCTCATTGTGTCTGTGCTGCATTGTTGCGTCTGGCCTGTCTTGTTGTGTCTGTGCTGCATTACTGCGTCTGGCCTGTCTAGTTGTGTCTGTGCTGCATTACTGCATCTGGCCTGTCTCATTGTGTCTGTGCTGCATTGTTGCGTCTGGCCTGTCTCATTGTGTCTGTGCTGCATTGCTGCATCTGGCCTGTCTCATTGTGTCTGTGCTGCATTGTTGCGTCTGGCCTGTCTTGTTGTGTCTGTGCTGCATTACTATGTCTGGCCTATCTCATTGTGTCTGTGCTGCATTAATGCGCCTGGCCTGTCTCATTGTGTCTGTGCTGCATTACTGCGCCTGGCCTGTCTCATTGTGTCTGTGCTGTGTGACTGCAGGCTGTGTGGCACAGCGTTCTGCCTGTCCTGTGTGACTACAATGCCCTATGTAAGGATTGGGATACGGAAGCATTTCAGGTGAGGTTAAAGTAGTCTACAGATTTCCAGGCCAACTAAAGTATTGGGACAAATTTACATAATGTAAAATAAAGTAGCCATGTTTAGTATTTGGTTACATATCCTTTGCATACCATGACTTTTTGATATCTGTGACCAAACAACATCAAAAGACTCTTGATATCTTATTTTCAGGCACTCTTACAAGCGACACTGTAACATCTCTGCATTTAAATGGATCTCTATGGGAATTAGGGTGGGGGGACTAGATTCAGCTGTAATTTACGCTGGTACAGTATGGAACACGTTGGCTAAATGGCTCTAAGTCAGGGGTGTCAAACTCCAGTCCTGGAGGGCCGCAGTGTCTACAGGTATTTGTGGTTTCCTTTCAATCAGTACTCAGGTAAAGCATTGAGAACAAGGTGTGTGGACTTCTTAGCCAATCATTGACTTAAATTAATCACTTGTGCTGAAACGCACCAAAAACCAGCAGACACTGCGGCCCTCCAGGACCGCAGTTTGACACCCCTGCTCTAAGTCATGAAAGGTATCAAACGAGCCTCAAACCATCACTCCGCTGCCCAATATGCAGTAGATATGGATGGATCACTTTAAGGGTTGTTTCTCCTGACTCATTTTCCTATTGAACTCTATGAAAAAATAAGTCAGGAGAAGAAACCCCTAAAGTGAAAATAGGGGGGACTATGTTAAAAAGGGGGACTTTGTAAAAAAGCGCTATAATTTCTATAAAACTGTGAATCCAATATTTACAGAAATACTCTCTAATAAAAGCTGAAAATCTGTACTTTAACCTGATATGAATGGTTTGATTTTAAATCTGACCTTTTGGAGTATAGAGCCAAATGAAGAAGAAAAGGCTCCTTGTCCCAATACTTACGTAGGGCACTGTAAGTGGTTCACAGGTCCTGGCTGTGCTGTGTGACTGTGTACGGTGTGACAGCATGCTGTGTGACTGTGTACTGTGTGACTGGGTACTGTGTGACAGCATGCTGTGTGACTGGGTGCTGTGTGACAGCGTGCTGTGTGATCGGGTACTGTGTGACTGGGTGCTGTATGACTGGGTACTGTGTGACAGCATGCTGTGTGACTGGGTGCTGTGTGACAGCGTGCTGTGTGATCGGGTACTGTGTGACTGGGTGCTGTGTGACTGGGTACTGTGTGACAGCATGCTGTGTGACTGGGTGCTGTGTGACAGCGTGTTGTGTGACTGGGTACTGTGTGACAGCATGCTGTGTGACTGGGTACTGTGTGACAGCATGCTGTGTGACTGGGTGCTGTGTGACAGCGTGTTGTGTGACTGGGTGCTGTGTGACAGCGTGTTGTGTGACTGGGTACTGTGTGACAGCATGCTGTGTGACTGGGTACTGTGTGACAGCATGCTGTGTGACTGGGTACTGTGTGACAGCATGCTGTGTGACTGGGTACTGTGTGACAGCACGCTGTGTGACTGGGTACTGTGTGACAGCGTGCTGTGTGACTGGGTAGCGGGTACGGTGTGACTGGGTGCTGTGTGACTGTACTGTGTGACTGGGTACTGTGTGACAGCGTGCTGTGTGACCGGGTACTGTGTGACAGCATGCTGTGTGACTGGGTAGTGGGTACTGTGACAGCATGCTGTGTGACTGGGTAACGGGTACAGTGTGACAGCATGCTGTGTGACTGGGTAGTGGGTACTGTGTAACAGCATGCTGTGTGACTGGGTAGCGGGTACGGTGTGACTGGGTGCTGTGTGACTGTACGGTGTGACTGGGTGCTGTGTGACAGCATGCTGTGTGACTGGGTGCTGTGTGACAGCGTGTTCTGTGACTGGGTACTGTGTGACAGCATGCTGTGTGACTGGGTGCTGTGTGACAGCATGCTGTGTGACTGGGTGCTGTGTGACAGCGTGTTCTGTGACTGGGTACTGTGTGACAGCACGCTGTGTGACTGGGTAGTGGGTACTGTGTGACAGCGTGCTGTGTGACTGGGTAGTGGGTACTGTGTGACAGCGTGCTGTGTGACCGGGTACTGTGTGACAGCGTGCTGTGTGACTGGGTAGCGGGTACGGTGTGACTGGGTGCTGTGTGACTGTGTACGGTGTGACAGCGTGCGGTGTGACTGTACTGTGCGGTCTTTGAGCCCTTGTGGTCCATGCAGAGCTGGAGGGAAAATTGGACACAGATGGAGAATGCGAGCCAAGCTGTTGGAGTCTAAATGAAGCTGGAAAGGGTTCCGGCCCTGGGATCCAGGGAAGGACACGGCAAGGAGCGGCCCTAATGGGGCGTAAGGAGGGGACGCACAGAAAACACAGGTGCACACAGAGTCACACAGACTGCGCATTCACGCTGGCACAGAAAATCTGCCGCCGTTTCCCACACTGTCTACAGACGGAAAGACATGGTGTATCTGCATGCTGGTTGTGCTTTGGAGAGAGACTTGACTCCCCTCACGCCCTGATAGGCCAGTTGGATGTCTATATTTGACTATAAGTGGAAAACAGAGGGAACTATTCTATATTTCTCATTTTAGCATCTGGTGTAATTTAGTTTAATTTCCCCATGCACATTGTCATGGTAAGGTAGGTCCACACACATTAGAGAGGCGCATATTTTAGACAGCCAATACCTGTGGCAACAGAGAGGTGGGCGTGGCTTTACCTATGCTTGCTTTGAAGAGTGCGGGGCTTTCCCCTTTGAATATAAGGAAAGTTGTATACACACCCTTCTAATAAACTAACCAAGCAGCGGATGGGCGGATAGCATACGAGCGGGCTGGTCCAGGTGCAAGCTTCAGACTGGTGAGCCCGTCCCACCATTTTATTCCTCCATATGCCGCTAGCTAAATATACTGACCTTTTAGGTTACAGGCGACTTAATACCTTTTCAAGATATCCCTTGACAACATAATTAATACAAACGTATGCTTATTTCAGACAGGATTAGGCTACACTGTAAGGTAATCCCTCTGCCGATATGTGGAAGAGGCAACGGATTCTCCTCAAGTGTGTCGTACAAAAACACGGAAAAGACTGTTCTCTCTGCTAGTACAGCCTCCCCCGTCACATCCGTGTGCTAAATTTGTTTGATTGCTATTGACGAGAGGCAAGACCTGAGGTTCCAGTGGGTCGAGGGACAAGCGTACCGCGGACCCGAGAAAAGCCTATCACGGAAATAAAATACATGCTAAGGAGCACTTGTCTCAGGTGCTACACGGCTACATCCCCATGAAAAGACACATGGGCTTTTGGTGGGGTGTTACAGTACCCCCTGCTGTCCCTCTTATGTCCCAGCAGTATGTGTAAGTTTGAGTCCTGAAGAAGGCCCGATGGAGGTCAGAGAAGAAAGCAAAGCTTAAATGGCTAAACCCCCCCTCGGAAATCTACAGAGCCGCTCTGGAAGTCCAGATGCTTCCCTTTCGGATCCTTGCGTCTCTTCTCGGCTGGGGGTGGCCGCTAGAGGCCCGAGCCTCGAACGGTCACTGAAAAAAGGCGACCGTCCTTCCTGTCGTCTGACAAAGCTGTGGGGTGGCAAGCGGCCCTGCAGGCAAGCAGTGACTCTGCTCAGTTTCAAGCTGCCAACGTCTGTCACTGCGGAGGCGTGGGGGTGAACGTGACTGTTTGGAGAGGCGGGGGAAAGGGAGCGGCGCCGGGGCTCGGCTGCACCCCTTTTTAAGAGCTCTGAGGTTTGGGGACTCCGAGCTGCCCCGCCGGCATTCCCACCGTTTACTCCCTGTGAGTGTGTGAGTTCAGGGTTTTGGGGTGGGGCGGAAGGGGGTTGTCTGCCCTGCGTGGGGTAAAACCTGCGGTTTTCAGGGTGGGGGGCAGATGGGAGAAAGATCACGCAGGGGCTCATATCTCTTCCAGCGACTCGTTGGGGACCAAGCCTCTTTTCTTCCCGCTGGTCAGCTTCAGGAAGCCGTCGCTGTCCTCGTTCTTCCCCACGCAGATCTGACAGAACAGAGATACAGTAACAATATTCAGCCCAGAAGGGTCACAGATATACAGTGAATAAAACTCACAGATACAGAGATGATTCACAGAAGATCACAGATATAGAGAAAAGTCACATATATAGAGAAGAGTCACAGATACAGAGAGGAGTCCCAGAAGAGGAGTCACAGATACAGAGAGTCATGGATATAGTGAGGAGTCACAGAACAAGAGTCACAGATACAGACATGATTCATAGATATAGAGAGGAGCCACAGATACAGAAAGGAGTCACAGAAGAAGAGTCACAGATATAGTGAAGAGTCACAGATACAAACATGATTCATAGATATAGAGAGGAGTCACAGATAAAAAGCTAAAGGAAAAAGCAATGCAAATATTTGACTGCAATAATCTATCCATGTGTGACCTAGTACGCGTGTGTGCATGCCGTGTGCGCTTGCGTTTTTGTGCAGTTGTGTGTCCATGTAGTTTGTGCAGTTGTGTGTAGCCACGTATATATGTGCATGTGTGTGTTTGTGTGCTAACATATGTGTGCATGAACATGTGTGTGTGTGTTTGGTTCCTTATTTTTGTGCGCTCACCTGGGATGCTTTCACAGTCATCTGGCCTTTCTCCCGGCTGCCATAGAAGGCCTGGGTGACTCTCCACACACGCTCGCCAGGACGCACTCTCTGGACAAAGTTTGCAGGGAAGAAGCCCACCCTGTCTCCACATTTACCCTGCGAAAACCAGGCAAACACGCTTGTTCCCAATAGAATAGGCCACCTTCTACCTTCGGTGGAAATGTGGGATTCAAATAATTGATCCTTTCCACTGGGCTTGTTCAACCGGCTGCTGATCTCGTTTTTTACACTGGGTAAAAACTGAGCATTTCAACGACAGTATGATCCAGTCCAGTTTCTGTCAGTGTTTCACTGCCTGTGAGTTTGCCTTTCTGTGAACTGACATTTGCTTCCACTCTGATTCAATTCCGGACTGTTCCATCAGTAAAATAATCTTTTTAAAAAAAGAGTGATTGGAGCTCATTAAACTTTCATGTCATTTCAGGTCAAAGCATTTTTTAAACCCATTATATTAATCCACTTTTTCTACAAGCGTCTTCCATGACAAGCAGATTTTATTTTTGTCACGTCGGTGATTCGATTTATTCGATGTGAAAGTGGGACTTGTCATGTCTGCCAGGCATACACACACACACGCGCACGCACACACACACAATCTCTATCAATCTGCTGATATATAAAATGTTAAATGAAACAGTGCATCAGGATGTTTTTCGACCCACCTTCCACCAGTCTTCATTCGAATCGTCAATGACCTGTACACGATCACCTGGACTGAGAGGGAGAGTCACAAAGAGAGGGAAGAAAGGCAGAGAGAAAAAATAGGGTGGGGGAGAATGCAGTGTGTGGAGTGGATGATAAGGGATGGGGTGAGTGAGTTAGAGAGAGAAAGGCAGAGAGAGAGGGAGAGAGAAAGAGAGAGAGCTTTATTGTGGGAATAAGCACAATGACCAAATATTTCCAAATGACGTGCGCCTTGGTAACCCTGGAGATGGCTCAAAACAGAATATGTCTTTCCCTCCTCCAGGACATAGGGGAACAGGTGTATTCAGTGGCACTTGCAATTAGGCCATTTCTGACTGAGAAGATCGATCCTCTCCCAGTCTGATTTCAACTACTTGGCCCCTGAGATTCCAGTTTTGCGAACTTCCTCACTAAAGGGCGGGCGCGATCGATGACAAGAACCATTTAAGTACTCGCACTGCCTTGTTTATGTGCTGAGGTCATTGGTCATTGCGATTCGTCTGTCCACATTCAATCAAGTCACATAACAGGGCTGGGTCTCTCCCCGTGTCTCTAATGCTGATGTCAATAATGTTCTCATATGTTGACCTGACCCTTGCAAACAAAAGGTCAAATATATGGAGAACTTATATGGATTTATATACAGACGGGTGACAAATTAAAGGAAAAAAACCAACATAAAGTGTCTTAGGAAGGTGTTGGGCCACCACGAGCCGCCAGAACAGCTTCAATGCACCTTGGCATACATTCTACCTCTAGTCTAGCATAGATTCTAGTTTTTGGAACTCTACTGGGGGGATGGAACACCATTCTTCCAAAAGATATTCCCTCATTTGGTGTTTTGATGATGGTGGAGAGTGCTGTCTAACACGTCGGTCCAAAATCTCCCATAGGTGTTCAATTGGGTTGGGATCTGATGACTGCGAAGGCCATAGCATACGATTCACATCATTTTCATACTCATCAAACCATTCAGTGACCCCTCGTGCCCTGTGGATGGGGGCATTGTCATCCTGGAAGAGACCACTTGCATCAGGACAGAAATGTTTCATCATAGGATGAAGGTGATCACTCAGAATAACTTTCTATTGATTTGCAGTGACCCTTCCCTCTAAGGGGACAAGTGGATCCAAATCAGGAAAATGCCCCCACAGCATAACAGATTAATTTGTCACCCATCTGTATACAGGCCCGAAAAAGAAAAGAGATTAATTAAATGTAAAATTGAAAGTTTTGAAAAACGTGGAGGAGGAAGAGCAGGTCAACGCTGCTGAGGCAAGTGTGCTGTTTTTCGACTGCTCTGCAGATTTCAACTCTCCTTCATGTGAATGCGCTCAAGCTAAAATTATACGAAATGCACTTTGCTTTTCTTTTGCTCAATTTCTCCAGTTAACATTTAAAAACGATAATACTGTGGATTGTGGTACAACCATAGCTATGAACCACAAATTGTAGATTGTCCTATTGATTGTGGTGGAGCAAAAAATAATTGCAAAGAGTCACGATGTTGAACACTATCTTTTTCATTGTAAAGAGAGGCAAAAGACAGACAGAAGGTGGAATATCATCCTCGTGTCACGAAGCGAAGTGCAAGGTCTGACACTGTGACACAAGAAAAATTATCTGCATATATGGTTGGTTTGTGTGATGTCATAGCCTGTAAATCTTTCGTTCATAGTTATATAATAGATATTATACAAGAATGAGATTCGAGCGAGTAACGTGATTGGCCTAGACGCGTTCCACCAGTGCTGGTATTTAGTATAACCTCACTGCCATTGCGTAGAGCGTTGGCTAGGAAGCATAAACAACAACAATCGCAACATGGCAACATGGTGCTAGCAATTTGGCGAATCCGAAATAATGAATGGGTTAATCAAAAGTTATTGTTTCAATATTTTTCATCACTTACTAAATGTTTATGGTAACTGTATAAAAGCAATAGATCATTCGAGGATTCGTGCGTTATTGGATATAATCACTGCGGAGAGTAGGCTACTCCACAACTCCACCTTCGGTGTCGTTGCTGCAACGTCACCGCAGTGATTATATTTCCAATAACGCACTCCCTCTCATGATCTATTTCTTAACTATTTAAGCCTCTGACGGGTTAGCTATGATGTCATCGCGTTAACAGCTGGGGCCCCGCGTAGGTTGACTTGCCCCGGGCCCCGCCCACCCTTGAGACGAACCTGTCTGTATATACACTGTATATTCATACACACACACACACACACACACACACACACACACACACACACACTTATACACATACCTAGTAGTAACAATGGTTAGCCAAGAAACACTAGTTTTCATATGTCCTTGAAAAAAAAGACGTGCTACGTTGGAGTGTTTGGTATGATACTTGCATGCGGAAGGTGTTTATCTTTTAACTGTATTAATATTTGTAGTTATGATACACTGGTGGCATTCTGCTGAGTGACTTTCCATTTGCACTCTGAGGCACAGATGCCTGTCCTGTTGAACATGTGGGACAGACAGGGCCCCCACTCCCCCTTACACCCCCTGGTGAGGAGCCAGATGGTGTGAAACAGCAACCCAGCGCAACGCCACTCATTCACCGGCCCACTGCTGCAGTTTACTCCTGTCCTGCTCCTCTCTTCTCTGTCCTGCCTCCCCCCTTTGGCTCTGCACCCCATCCCTCTCCCCCGTCTGGCGTTCTACCTCTCCCCCTCCTGCTCCTCTCTTCTCTGTCCTGCCTCCCCCCTTTTGCAGAGGTGGAACGTAACGAAGTACAAATACTCTGTTACTGTACTTAAGCACGTTTTTTGCGTATCTGTACTTTACTTGAGTATTTATTTTGTCTGGGACTTTTCACGTTTACCCACTACATTTAAAATCAAAATCGGTACTACTTACTACATTTCTAAAACAGTATCGTTACTCTTTGCTTACAGCGTTTTTGAAAAGAAAGATTTTCGTCCATTCGTTTTCCATTTATTTAAATACAAAGGAAGCGGAACCAAGTCGACCAATAAGCGCGCCTTCAAAAAAAAAATATTTTTTTTAAATGCTGGGACCATCATCTTCCTTCTCCGACCGTTGATAGGCTGTAGCTGAAAAGAGTGCAGACAGGGACCATCATTTGTTGCAGTGCAGAGAAATATTTAATCATATATGGTTGAAGCCATTCACCATCCATGGCCTTATTTAGGCGAACTGTTCGAAATTCTTGGTACAAAAAGCGATTCCTACAGATTACCCTGTCTCCTGTGCCTGCCAAAACAGCACAAGGTCCTATCGTTCAAGAATTCGTCTTCGTAATCTTAAAACACATCGAGGTAATTTATCATTATGCTATTAGCTAGCTCGCTACACTATGGATGTTTTTTTTTCAGGCAGATAACGTAGATCAGTGGTTCTCAAACTCGGTCCTCTGGGTCTGTGTAGGTTGGTTTTCATTCCATCCCAAAATTCTAACAAGCTGTTAATTTTTCTTAATTAGGTGCTTTTCATGTTGAGAGGGATTATTTACCCTCTTAAGACACATCATGTCAGAAATAGCTATTCATGCCATGAAGAATAAAATTCCCATGTTCTTACTGTGCTTATTGGGCTATATTGCAAATGGGTAACATTTTTTTTTGAACTGATCAAATTAAAGACTGGGGTGAATCAATTGGCTCCTAATTAGGTAGTTGAACATGTGTTTTTAAGTTCCCTCATCATTTTTTCCTTAAACACAGTGCAGGTTTGGCTCATTATCATTTTCTTTGTCTTTTCTTCATTATTCATCAAATGGTTAGTTTTAGTGGCCATATATCCACAATTTCACCAATTAGGAGCATATTGATTCACCTCAGTCTTTAATTTGATCAGTTAAACAATGTTTTTTTTTTGTAATTATTTGCAATATAGCACAATGAGAATATTGGACTTTTAGTATTCATGACATGCATAGCCATTGCTAACATAACATGGTTTAAGAGGGTAAATAATCCCTCTAAATATGACAAACACCTAATTAAGAACAATTGACAACTTGTTAAAATTCCAGGATTGCAATTGTGGTTGGAACGAAAACCAGGATACAGTGGTCCCCCAGGACCGAGTTTGAGAACCACTGACGTAGATAACTATAACATTATATTTTCAAATGTTATTCATGACATCATAACGTATTACCTATACTACCTATATCCCCAAATGCCTCGCCTCGGATGACTACTTTTACTTTGATACTTAAGTACATTTAAGAGCATGTACTTATATACTTTGACTTAAAGTATACATTTCCAAGTGGTACTTTTAACTGAGTATTTTTTTATGTGGGTATTTGCACTTTTACTTAAGTAAGGGATCTGTGTACTTCTTCCACCTCTGCCCTTTTGCCTCTGCACCCCATCCCTCTACCCCATCTGACGTTTTATCTCTCCCCCCGCTCTTCTTTCGCATCATCATCCCCCATCTCCGTTTCCCCCTCTCTGGAGCCGTGCTTGTTATCGACTCGTTTATCCTTCTCCACGTATCTTCCGTTTCTTCTGCTGCTTCTTTTTCCCCCTGTTTATGTACCTCCCTCCCCATTGCTACCTCTCCTTATCTTTTCCAGTTCCAGTAGCAGAGTTTCGCTAATACACCCAAACGCACATAAACGCTTGATGTCCCTAGACCCTGACACTTACACTTGCTACTTGATATTCCTTAAGGCTGTGTCAACAGTGATATTTTTACCGCCGCAATCAGGATGATCCACACATACACACACACACACTCACACACACGGAAACAAAGACACACACGCACACACTCTCTCGAAACCACAGATGGAGGCACATGGAAGGACACAGCGGACATCGGACACAGTGGGCAGGGACAAACAGAAGCCGCGCTTTTACACAACCAAAGAATATCTGCTATATTTCATCAGGTCGACAGCATGTACACATGATGACAAGATAACCAAGCTTGTTTATCAAGGAGATGTCAAATACTCACTAGACAGAGAAGCTAGCTAATGTTTGCTTGCTAATGACGAAAGTTAATAATAATAGCTAATATCCTGCCATATCTTAATGTAAACATACACCCATGGGAACCTTTGTATGACTATGTCATGACGTGTAATGTGACAGTGTGTAGGCTACTGCTTAGTAAGGTAGATAATAATTTACTTTGTGTACATGCTCCATATGCTTTCATATTTTTTGCAGTAGTAAGCATAGTTTTACGGCATAGTTTTTGCTTGTCTAATGTGGTAATGTCATGGGTTTTTTCACATTAAAGTCGAAACAGAACAGCTCTGTAAACGTGACTGAACATTCCTGGGAAATGCTGCATGCGTGAAAAGGGCTATAGAGACAAAGCTAGACAATGACACACAGAACAATATGTGGGCATCACTTACAGCAATTCCAGATCGTTTTTCTCTTGAGGAAGGAATTTGTACAGTGCCACGTATGTATGGATGGAGTGAACCTCAATCCGCTTGGAGCCTGAAGTGAGAAAGACAGTCAGAAAGACAGTCACTACCATATATCATCCTTCTAGTTCCATTTATTCTAGCTTTTTTCAAGAGCGTTCATATTTTGCGCCATATTTCTTTGCAGTTCCCTGTTAGAACTTTCCAAACCTCAGCAAATTGCTCCAGAAAAGATTTATTTTACTGGCTTTATTTAAGTGGAGGTGAGAGACAATGCCTATTTTCATATCAGAGGAAGCTAAAATATAGCTGATGGAGAAAAAATCAGAAAGTGCAGAACCTTAATCACAATTGAAGAAATCCTGACCGTTCTGGACAAAAGTAAGGTTGCTTGTACCAAATTCATTTCAGTATCACTGTGCCTTAACAGGGCAGTTACAGTTATTGAAGCTATAAATGAATTGGCCAGGTTTATGGTAAGCAAGGTCAAAGGTGAGATATGTAGCGTTCATGTAGAAGCAAATGTCGCTTTCTGGATGTAGTGTACCAAAACATATGTGCATCGTATGAAGTACTGGAATGAATACACTGGTCTCTAGATTCTTTAAAAAGTCTAATGGAGTGTTGAGATAAATTTCTTGCTATTAAATGCGTGCTGCAAGATGGAAATCAGCAGCAAATCAAATGCAACCTTTAGCAGTCTGACACATCTGATACCCGAAATACACCCAAGAATGAGTATCACAGTTTACAGCTGAGTCATACCTCAGAACAACTCAACAGAGCAGAACAGAAGAAGCAAATTCTCCATAGTCCAGTTCGTCTGCTACATTCTGAGGATCGATCGATGCAGTATAATGCATTGTATGCAAATACTTCTCAATAGCTCTCACTCAGAGTGCTGCCAGTTGGAAGGGAAATGATTGTCTTCTGTCCAAATTTGACAGCTTCTCAAGGAATTAGCTTGAGGACTGTCATTTGTAATTTGTAAATGTAAAATGAAAATGTAAGTGAACATCTTGTAATGTATATTATAAAGAAAACTGCTAAATATGAGAATATTATAGATGCAGAAATATGAATGATAGATATGAAATAGCTAGTAGGCATGAGACAATACATTCAGCCCATGATATGATGTGTATCCGGATATAGGGTTAAAAAAACAATGTTCCAACATTCCAATATGTTGTTTGTATCAACAAATACTGTATGCTGAATGAAGAGAAAAAGTAAGCTTTCCTATTTTTTAACCAATAGGAATAAAATAGTAATTCAAATTCAAGTTTAGGGTATTTTGCAGTGACAATGCAAACATTTCAGAATGTCTATAATAACAAAGGAGAAGGTTTGAACCAATCTGCCCAGTGATGAGTACATGTTGTTTGAAATACAGTAGACCAACATAGCTACAGAACTGTATAGCAGTCAGACATAAAAAACAGAGTAATGGAAATTAGTGTAGAACGCTGAGGTTTGGCTAGGTGGTGCTCATTTGAATTTCCTGTCTTTTGCGGCTTTTGACCAAGCCAAACTTCACACTTAAAATGTAGTTTTTTGTTATTAATTCCCAGGGTTTTTTCTACGGGAGGCATCCATTTCTTTAAAAAAATGTATTGTTACACATCCACTTGAACGTTGAATAAACACAACTGAAGATTACTGCCAATAAACACATCCACTATAAAATGTACAGCTACAGTGAGCACCATAATTCATTGGACAATTACACATTTCTTTGTTATTTCGGTTCTGTACACTTTGAGTTTGAAAGGAACAATTACAATGAGGTTGAAGTGCAAAACTGTCAGCTTTAATTTGAGGGTATTTTCATCCCATATCGGATGAACTGTTTAGAAATCATAGAACCTTTTGTACATAGCCCCCCCCCATCAAAAAATATTGGACACTTTAACATAATGTAGAATAAAGTAATCATTTTTAATATTTGGTCGCATATCCTTTACATGCCATGACTTCCTGATGTCTGTGACCCAACAATATCAAAAGACTCTTGATATCTTATTTTCTGGTACTCCTACAAGTGATACTATAAACTCTCTGCATTTGAATGGATCTCTATGTGAATTGGGGGTGGGACTAGATTTAGCTGTAAATTACACTGGAACAGTATGGAACACATGGTTGGCTAAATGGCTCTAAAAGTCATCAAGGGTCTGACGTATCAAACAAGCCTTAAACCATCACTCTGCTGCTAGATATACAGTAGATATGGATGGATAACTTGAAGGGTTTCTTTTCCTGACTTATTTTTCCATAGAGTTCAATAGGAAAATTTGTCAAGAGAAACTACCCTTAAAGTGATCCATCCATATCTACTGCATATCTGGCAGCAGAGTGATGGTTTGAGACTCGTTTGATACCTCAGACCCTTGATGACTTACAGCCATTTAGCCAACCATGTGTCTCATACTGTTCTCGTGTAATTTACAGCTAAATCTAGTTAGTTCGTTTGTTTTTATCAAACGTTTGCTAGCGAAGTTAGATATTAGCTGTATTCGTGCTAGCTTTACACTAGCTAAGGGTAGCTAAGTTCACGTCAGCAGTTGGTGCCATTCGGTCAGAGTTGTGTGGAACTGCTGATCACTGACCTGGTAAAATATATTTTAAGCAAAATATCCACCTTGCTCTCTGAAGTTGATTTGCCAACAATTCTTGTGATTCAGAAAAATGTTAAAGGAGCTATATGTAACAAATTTACTGTACTAAAATTATAAAATGACCAGATATGTCATCAGAGATTAAGGAAACATGCTAAGTCGAAATACTGGCTTCTCCGACAACAATGCTACAGCCAGTATGTTCTCCTTTGAAATTTCCATTCCGGGTCGGAACGTCTGTATTTGTTTTGGCCTGTGTGATTTACTATTCTCCGAGTTGACTCCGCCCACTGCCCATTACGAACAACCAGATGTACTCCGGCACTCCGACAGCCGATTTACGAATGCCTAAGCTAAGTTCTACATCGTTTTCATTTAGCTAGCTAGCTAAAGATTTAAATATATATATGTATATAGTTACTAGCTAAACATACCACTAACATTACCTATACATTACGTATACATTAGCTGATCAACTTACAGTGTAGGACTCGTCGTCGCTTGTCATTGTCAAAATAGAATAAGCTCATCTCAAAATATAATGTTGCGCTCGGCTCGTCTTGCGCTCGTGTTCGTTCAGTGTCCTCAACCTGGCAACCCGCGTGAGCTTCGAGTCTGGGGAGGAGGGGTTGGGCGGAGACACCTGTCTCCAATATTGTGAATTTGGACTGCAGTACCCATTTTAAACGCTCGGTGTCAATGTTACATATAGCTCCTTTAAACCATATTGTAAAATTCAAAACTTGCTTTGGACTTTTAGGTTAAAATAGATAGCCTAGTACGGCCAGTTTCTGTGCTGTGGCAGTTTAATGAGAGCATCAGAAACAGAACGAGTAAAATTTGATTTGGGAGAAATCTCGCATTGCACAAGACTGTTGTTCAACGGTCGTTCGAATGTTCAGTTAGCATCATGTGGCTACTAAATTTATGCCCCAATGTTAAGTCAATTGCCAATTAATCTCCAGTATTGTACAATTATAAAGGTTTATTTAAAAAATGTACAATAAACAGAAATGTGAGACATCAAAAGCCTTGGTCCATGTCGTGCCCGACATATCGCTATGTCTACTTTAGCGATTAGAGTTGTAGAATTTGAGCTAGGTTGTTGGAAAAAAAGTCTTAATATAAATGCTAATTTGTAAATGTACTTATATGAAAATGGCTTAAAAAATCTTTCCTATATTTGTTTTATGGTGAGATATTGATGAGATGAGTTGATCTGCCATGTGTCTTGGTAATTGGTACTAAAATAGCTGAGATATATACAGAAAATATATTTTTTAAACAACTTTTCCTAAATGAACACCTAGGTTTAACAAGCTATAAAATGAAGTAAACTTTATGAGACCATTCTTTTTTATCTCAGTCACAGTGGTATAGTAAACTCCGGCTTAACTGTCCTCAATGGGACCAGATTGGGGGTGGATACATGAAAGTATCCTTCAAACTGAACTTCAGCACCCCATTGCTTTTTTTTCTCCCACTTTTTCTTGTTTTCACAGCGTGCTGAGCATAGATAATCTATGACATAGAAGAGATCCAGTAGTCCGAGCTTGCACCAAGAGCATAAGTATGGACATACTGTTAATCCACTGTAATCACATAAAAAAGTTCCCATTTCACCAGGCTGTCAATCTCAATGAGAAATTTACATTAACATTTAAATGAGCCTGTCTAATATAGGTCGCTTATGTGGGAGGCAGTTTTATGGGTAATTCAATTTTTTGATACACGATACAGGAAAATGTTTCGTATTGTCATTGTTTTGCACTGCAGAATTCTACACAATATTTTGTCTCGTGCCTATGAAATAGCAATCGATTTTTCAAGTGGACTATAAACAGCTTGTTAAATGAAAGTCTATCGCATTATCATTGGCACAATATCAATTAACCCTTGTGTTGCCCTTGGGTCAATACATTACCATTCTCTGAGTTTAACAGCCGTGAAAACCTCTGTATGAAATTCAATGACTTTTCCGAGAGCCACCATTACAAAAAAACATCGGCCTTTTTATATTTTTATAAAAGCGGTACACCATGAAGGTACAAAGATTGTCTTATGAGTCTTCTTTAATCCTGCAGTTATGAAATCAGAATTTGTCATCAAAATTAAGCACCACACATCTATTACAGCAAAAATAAAATCAATTATGAATCTTGATGTGTGTTTTGTAATAGAAATGAGTGGTGTAGACTGAAGAAATACAGTTTCCTACTTGACAGCTGTTCATTTAAATAGTTCAATTTGGTATTCTTGTCCATTTTCAGATATAATGCATCTGTGACCGGCGGTTCCATGGTCTCATCTTGGAAAATAATAATCATTGGAAAATAATCATAGGAAAAATTTAAATTAAAGTTTTATGTGGAATATAGACAGGAAGAAAAACGTTGTGATCCTGGAAAGCCTAAATAATGACGATTTAATATGGGCCATTCGGAGAACAGTTTGTTCTCTTCAGAGCTACATTTTCTGTAATGTGGAATTTGTTTCAAATGTCTTCCACTGCACTGACTTGTGGAACAGCGTGTTTTTTTTTTACATTTCACAATCCCCAGTTGCTTAAATGAGATCAAATTAAGAGTTGCCAACATACATTGATTGCAACAAACTGATTGGGGGAAAATGAACTTTGCGATGGAAACAATCACGTGCTTGTAGTTGTACGGCATTTTCACAGGAAGCTACACTTGAAAAGGTGAAAACCATTCCAACCCAAAGGCTTATTAATAATCACATCTCAAGTCACTTGATTTATTTTTGTTTACTATGAAATGGTCTAAATGGCTTTGTTTAGACAGCAGGCCTTATTGCTCAAATTGGATTTGTCTTTCAAATACGGTCATTTTGTAAAACTGTCCTCACGAAAAAAAGTACCCAGATTGTATTTGTGTGTTTTGACAAGCTACTTGGTTATTGGTTATTTAAATGAAATGATGATGTAAGTCAATGCTGTCTTGCCTGGAGAGTTACGAAAAAAGCAAATGTGCAAATATGGTCCATATTGGAATGGAAAATATCTGATTCCATGTGATTATTTTCTGCTTAGACTTCAAGGAAAATATCAAGATACATATGAGATATGTGGAAAAAAAACGGATTCACTTCAAATTGCCTGTCTAGACAAAGACAATGAAAGCTTTATTTTTGCACCATTTGAAAATAGAGAGAGAGAGAGAGAGAGAGAGAGAGAGAGACAGAGAGAGAGAGAGAGAGAAATGGTGCTGGAGTGGATGAAAAATGAAATAAACGAATGAGTGAGTGATGCTTCATACCTTCAGACTGACTCTGTCCTCAGACTCTGATGGTGTGAGCACTGTGAAGTCAGACAAAGAGAGAGAGAGAGAGATCACATCACTCAAGAAAATCACAACATGAATCAAAAAAATGCTCTCTCCACCAGGCCCGGTTCTAGACTGTTTTGATTGGGGGGGCATGAAGAGATGTTGGTGGGGCAGAAAGGGGAACAAAGTAGCTGGGGGTCCTCCCCCAGAAAATTTTGAGCCTTTTAAAACTTATTTCCTGCATTTCTACACAACCTCACACAGGGTATTTTCTAAAATAAAATGTTTAATCTATCGGAGAGAATCGCTGCGCATATAGCTGCCCTGGGCGAGTTGGAATCACGGTCGGGCTTGGAGGAGTTGCGCCCTGAATAAGGACATGATGACCTCTGTCTACCACCGGCTGACGGGGTTGTGCAGCGGTGATTCTCTAGCGGTTGCTACACGGGGGAATTGAATTAGAATAGGGGTTCAATTGGGGGGGGGGGGGAAATCTGAAACAAATTTTTTTTTTTTTTTAAACACGTAGGCTAGCCTACTTTAATCCATATCAAGAGCCGATGTAATAGCCTTCTCATGAGCAAGAATAGCCAGGTTTTGCTTTCGCCCATGCAATATGGTATTGTGGAAGGGGTTAAAGATGCAAGATAACTTGGAGAAATAACTTGTTGCAGATGAAACCGATAATATCCAATTTTCAAACGGTCACCTGCACATTTTCTCCTCTCGCTGAGATTACTATTTTTGTACATAATCCCTGACAAAAAAAAGCGCAATAAACAAAAACTTAACTAAAGTTAAACTAACATTTAGAACACTAATTTGCTTTGCCCTATGTGTGTGCAATCTGAGCCATCAGAGTTCATAGTTGTCATGGCAACACCCCCCCCCCCCCCCCCCCCCCCTCCTCGGCATGACACTGAGGCTGCGTCCCAATCCAGTTTTTGCTCCACCCTCGTAAACTTCACTTGGGGGAATCCCTTTTGAGACCAGGATGTACCCTCGGTCTCCATTTTAAGTGTGAGTCCAATCCGTTAGAAAGCCAAGTGAAGTTTGTGACATAGCCCCTCCACCCTCAACTTTTCTCAAGGGAACGAGTCTGCAAAAGAGTAGACTCTGCAAGCTCATATTACCCACAATTCACATCGAACGTCCTGTTCAGTGATAATCACGTTAAAGGTTGTATCAGCGATTTTGGGTGACGTCACTTCTGAAGCGAAATCCCAAACAAACATACTTATGAATAATTATGTTATGTTTTAAAAAATAGTGTTCAAGCATCCAGAATTATAACCACGTTAATAACGTTTGTAAGAAACCAAACCGTTTGTAAATCCGTCAAGATTTCAGCGAGATAAGAGTATTAGCGTTTGTGCAGATCATTGTGATTGGTTGGAATACTGTTTATTTTGGTTTTGAGTGGTTGGTAGGCCTAGTACCATTTGTTTTTGTGTACGATCTCGGAGCATAGGCTGCCTACAGAGACGCGGTTTTTGGACGGCCTGCTTATGGGGCGGGCAGCTAGCGGATCGTGAGGAAAAATCAGATGAATGTGATCATTTATGTTTCCACCCAAAATCGCTGATACAACCTTTAATGTTTATCGCGGTATTATACATTAAAAGCGCATACAGAATGGAAAAGACGCTGTATAGGCTAATAAATACAGGTTAATAAAGTAGTAGTTTGCTATTTTGTATTTCATGGTTTAGCAAATTGCTTTATGCAGCAACAGTGTAGCGTACTGTGTGATGTAGGCTACCAGGTTCTCTATATTAATCTTGCTTTTAAACGGATTATTAGGCTACTCGTGTCTAAATATTTTTCCGTAGCCTAAAATTTCCCAGATAGCCAAACAATTTAATTTCGCAATAACCAATACGAATAGGTAAATAAACTTGTACAGCATTTTACTAGGCTTTATCCACATTTGTGCTGACGCAAAATGCGTTAATTGACTATGTCATGCGAAGTGATCAATGAACAGCACATATTTAGGTAAATTCGTTTTTCTAGCTTGAAAGCATGCATTGCGCTAAACGCTGGTTCCAGCAATTTACGAGGTTTTTCTTTCTTAAGAGGTATGCTTTCTAATGTATAAATCGTTTTGACCAAATCGAAAGTCTTAAATTACATTCTTTAACGTGATGAGGAAAAACGCAATGCTAACGTGCAACTCACAGAAAACGCTGGGATTTTTTGCCAGTTAATTATTCAGAATTATTGCCACCCTTATTAAACAATCCCACGTTAGTAATCTCTTTGTCATTGTCATTTGTTAATCATTAGCCTATATATAATTGATTCAGGGACTTTGATTGACATAAGCAAGCAAAATGAACGGAAACAGGTTGAGAATATGTTCGGTTTAAATGCTTTATTCCAGCGCACGGACTGTCCTACATATGTAAATGCTACACGAATTTATGACATAAAGAAATATGCTTGCCCACACAACTTGCTGTATTTATTGATATTTGTTATTCAGTAAATCAATTGCTTGACTGATAATTAATGTAAACAGGTTGAGAGTTTCATCCGTTTAAATGTAGTCTACGGTGACAGGCGTTTTACATGATCCGAGATCCCACGATACGCCACTGTGCAGCAGCGCGGTTACTTCCGAGTAGGCTATAGATGGGGGTGAAGTGCGTCTCAATTCAAATAACCCGCTCCGCCCTCGCTCCCTCCCACTCGCTAAACGCAAGTGTATACTCCTGTTTTATTGGTATGTGCGTCACATCCTCCCAAGTGAAGTTTACGGTGGAGCAAAAACTGGATTGGGACGCAGCCTGAGACTCCGAGAGACACTCGGTGCAGCGGACGGGTCTGCTTCAGAGCTCTGTGTGTTTGTGCTTGAACACGACGAGAAGAGGGGGTGAGCAGTGAGGTCCCTTCCCAGCAGAGACTTTGGAGGCGGACTGTAAGGCTGCCCACCCAATCAGAAGTTAGAAACGGTACTGGTATTTTCTGTGCTATTTTTCCATTGGCTGTACAAAATTTATTTTTTTTCTTAACTTTTGATTGGGTGGGCAAGACGCACGTTTGGGTGGGCTGAGCCCACCCCTGCCCATAGCTACCGCCGGCCTTGCTCTCCACACACACACACCATGGTAAACACACACGCACACACATTCTATATTCAATGTAAACGAGCACTACGTGCATGTGCACACGCTTTCGGCATACACTGACTCCAGCTTGTCTTATTAGCGGAGCCCTGTCTCCATAATTGATGGGTTTAAAGAGCACCTGATGATAGGGATATTTCAGTAAACGGGACAGAGGCGACAGCACGCGCTGTCATCGGCTATAGGTGACGCAGCCTGAGAGATGGGCAGTGCCCTGACCTCAGATCTGTGCGCTTTTGTAATAACAGGACTAATTGGCTCCCTGACTTCCTGCTGTAATGACCTCCCCTGAGGTCCGCGGACAGCCCCGCCTCACACATCAGGAGCAGCACCACAGCACAGTAAATAGTGGCCAAGCAGTCCTCTCTGCAGCGTATAAATAAAACGAGCCGCAGAGCTGCAGCTGCGGCGTCCTGATGTCGGTTTGATGGGGAGGGTTGAGGTGTGGGATAGAGCGAGGATCAGGGAGACAGCGGGGCTCGGAGCTGGGAGGTTCGCGGGGCGATTGCAGGGGCCACCTACCCTCCGTCGTCTCCTGGACTTTCTCCTCCTCCGCAGGAGGCTGGCTCTCCACCTTCTCTTCTCCTCCCTCGCCCTGCAGAGAAGACAGAGAAAGAAGGGGAAGAAAAGCAGATAGAAAAAAAGAGAAAGTGGGAGTGTGATGCTTCAGCGTAAAGTTCTGTGGTTGACCGAAAATACGACGTGCTGTGGCGACCCGACCCCCGACCCCCCCCCCCACTGACGAGGCCTGCTTACCATGCTGCGGGTGGGCGACTCTGAGATGCTACCAATACTGGAGCGGCTCATCTGTGCCAGGGACGTCCCGTAGCGCAGGGCCTCGTACACCGGGTCCACACGCCCTTTCCCAGCAGACTCTATACAAGCATACACACACACACGCACGCACGCACGCACACACGCACACACATACACACACAAACACACACAAGCGAAGGACCTTTTACCACAATGGAGTTTTTGTCCCAAGCGCTCTAAAAAGTCTCAGGAAGTAGCACCCACAGATCAGACGGGCATTATTTTAATTTCTCCCCCGACTGGGCACGTGCGAGGGGGCAGGAGGGAGGTGTAACGCAGCGCAGAAGCAGAGGACTGTGACACAGTACGGGCTCGGGCCTGTTCCCCTGCACCCTCACAGGGATGCATGAATCATGCACCAGGAGACAGAGGAAGTGCCGGCCGACCCAGACACCTCAGTGCCACCTGTTGAATTACCGCGGGGAACCTCTGCCCTATTCTGGGATGTGTAATCACGGAAAACAGATGAGTTTCAGAAGTACAACGAGAGCCACATGAATTATGGAGAGGCTGTCAGTGTGGGAGGCCGGAGTAATTGTTTCCTCGAAGGAGGACAGAATCTGACGCGGGTGCGGGTGACGTAGGCAGACCCGCCATCGCGAAGGTTTTCCGGAAGAGGGTCGTCGGCTTGGCGGTCTTACCTTGGTTAGCGGGAGCCTCCTTAACGACCCCGAGCTGCTCGTTAACAAGCAACGGGGAGCTGAAGTTCCGTTTGAAGGCTCCGGACTGAGAGGGATAGGGAGGAAGGAAAAGAAAAGAAAAGACAGGATAGAGGGAGAGGGGGAAGTGGAGACACAAAGACACATTGTGAATACCTGCTTAAGTTTCCTCTCTGTTCTATCAAAATTTAAACTCCATTTGACCTGTGTGGCATCTCAAGGGTGCGAACTGTCATTTTCAAGTGACAGACATTGAGCACCGTACGAAAAAGGATATTGGGCTTCCAGGTAATATTTATGCAAATACTAATCTGACCCAGACACTCCATGGCCAGAGATTGGTCGTCACCACAGTGGTTGTCAGGGAGATAAGCAAAAGCAGTTATATTTACTGAGCTGTTTCATTGCCAATGTAAGACCACTGGACACAATTACTTAAACAAGCATATTGACAATTTAACACCACTATAGTATAGTATAGCAGTATAGCTAAAAACAATAAAACAAAAAAAAGAAATAACAAAATTTTTGTCACATATATCTTTAAAAGCATTGACAATTTTGATATAGGGCATTATAGCTCATTATGTGTGTTTATAACTGCTTACATTGCATTATGGAACCATTGTAAATCCTTATGAATGCATCATAATTGTATTATTGATATGGGCTTCATAGAAAGTGTTACCTAAAAGTTATTATTTTTCACGTAAATAAACAAAAGTCTAAAATACAAAACTTCAAAGGTTATTTGCATTTATCGCCAAAGAGGCATACCACAACTACTATGGACTATTACCTACAGAAAATGTACAAGCTACAACATCTCAAACTAGATGTTACTAATGTTTTATACTAATGTTGTACTAAAAAGTTAGTGTACTATTTTACTATGGCAGACTTGAACTTACACTTCTGTGGAGGAATGAGTATGAACCCTGTTCATCATTAAACAAAAAAAAAAAACATTAAACAAAGCAAAAATATATCAAAACCTTGCTGCTATTCTTTTTTTAAAATAATTTATTTCAGATTTTTCCCCATTTTCTCCCAATTTAGTAGCCAATTGAACCCCTATTCTATCAATTATCCCCGTGTGTAGCGACCGCTAGAGAATCGCCGCCACGAGCCCTGTCAGTCGGTGGTAGGAGAGAGGACGCCCCGCCCCTTCCAGGACGCGGCCCCTCCAAACCTGACCGTGATTCCAACTCTCTCTCCGAGCCCCTCAAGTCAGCAGCTGCCAATTGCCGCTCCCTCAGTCATGCTTGGAACTGGCAGGACCGGGGATCGAACCCCCGATCCTCGGGACGCAACTGCACAGGCTAAAAAGTCGGTGCCTTTGTCCGCTACGCCACCGCAGCGGCTACCTTGCTGCTATTCTTAAACACAAACCTTCAAACACCAGTCAAGGACGCTATGCTGTACACCTCTGCATTCAGAGTCTGCTCTTATCTATTTTTGCATTTACATTTCCTCCTTTAAGGTATTCTGAAGTATTTTTGGAGCATTTGCTGTACTTAACATATAAATCTCCTTTTCAGTGTGAAGAAATAAAAATGACATCTTCACAATGCTGTTTATTTTTGCAAACAAAACAAAGATGCATGAGATGGGATTCTTTTTTTAATAGTGTTATTTTACAGTCAACACTACATCACAGGTTGGGTGTGTGAAACAGCCCTAGCAAAAATGTTCTTGCTATTTCCCAAAATCCTACTGTAAATAGAATCCATTGCATAAAATCCAACTGTTTGGACATAACAAACAAAACCTAAATGCCAGAAATGAAACAAGGTGCTGAAAACTCCCAAATGTAATTAAAACATTATTACAAAATCGCAGACAACAAACAAACAAAAATCACAAGATACATATAAATAAAAGTAGGTGTTGGATGTGGAACTGGACAGGAAAAAAGACAGGCCAAATTAGGGCCTGCAGAAGACTACCTAAACCAGGGGTGCGTCCCCCAATACTCTTCACTCCTCACCTCCTTTCCTCCACTCCCCCAATACCACTCGCCTCCTACCCGGAAGTATGTGGAGGAAAGGAGGGGAGGAGACGAGTGGAGGAAAGGAGAGAATGAGGAACCGTGAAGATAACTGGGGCAGCTAATCTCCTTCTCCATCATCAAAATTGCCGTAGACTATTGATGAAGTAGCCCAATCATAACTTTGACTAACGCTGAGCCCACATCCTCGTTTCTGTGGGCGGCACGTACGCGCAGATTTGTTATGTTCTGGACGTACTGCATTCATCCTCTTTTAATCTGTGACCAAGTCTCAGCTTGGTGTTTTATGGTCCTTCCTGACCGGTACAATTAAGCTTCCGAAGCTTCACCCATCTCTTATCTGAGCTATTGAAACCGAGGGCGCCGGACCCTCTCCAAAGTCAAAAGGACAGCAGGGGGACACTGATGCGGCGCCGTTACCATTGCTGCACGCGGTCTCCCGGCGATTGTTTTACAGGAAGTCAGGGCGAGAGAGTTCAGAGCTCGCTTCCCTTCTGCCCTGCAGGTGCTCACCTGGGGAAACCTGCTCTTTCTCGCGCTCGCCGCGGGCCGCCCCGCTCTCGCGCCTCCGGGAAGGGTCCGGAAAAGGTCGCCCCGCGAAATGAGGCTTGTCCTTCGCACCGTGGGCGTCAGCTTATGCAATTTACCGCATGAGTTCCTCTCGCCGCGGGCCTTGGAACTTGCGACAGTTTTCAGCCAAGGTTCAGTTTGGTTCCCTAATGGCACACGGTAGCGACCTACATACCGTGTAACGCAAAGCCATGCCCTTTAAAAGGGGCATCAATTATTTAAATCTGAGGGATTCGTGGAATGGGTTTAGGTGCCATTTCCATTAAAGTGTGCTTTTATGTGGCTTTATGACTCATTGAGCTCAGAACTAAGTGATAACTGCCCGCACTGTTTGTTCCTCTTTTCACCGGGAGTGAACGGTACCTATCCCACCAATAATGGGGGAAAGTCAATAAATGAGAATCTCTCCCGTTTCTGTTGCTGACAACTCTCCAACAGGAGCGAGAGCTCCGCGCTGATGAGTTATTACAATCATTTCGCTGGTCATTACCTCCCTTGGCCCGGCTCGCCTGTTTCACAGGCTCGCAAATTTTAAGGATACATGGAGGAGGGGACGATAATGCCTGCTCGCTAAGGCTGAGCACGGTTAGTGCAGGGACCGGCTGAGAAACCTCCATCTCAGAGGCTGAGGGCAGCGACTGGCCCAGGAGCGGATCAGGGGCTTGTCTATGCCTGTTAATGGACCATCCCTGAGGTAAACCAGTGATCTGAAGCCACAGGCAACCGACGGTTCAGAGGAGGTGATCACGAACCGAAATGGAGCGAGGAGCCGTAATCCTGCCTTTGGTAGCCCCTCCCTCTGTTCTCTGAGGTGGGGTTCCACCCAATACTCCGCATCACTGCTCAACTGGAGTGCCCCTACGTTTCACACTCACGGCTTCAGAAAGACTACCCAAATCTGCTTTGCATTCAACATCCTCATTGTGTAGAATTGAGGTGGCAAAATGCACAGGTATACAGAAATGACTGTGTGTGCAATTACGTAAGTACGCTGAGCGCCGCGGCGCTGGGTTGTGCGGTGCGCGAGGCGTCCGTGAGGCAACCGCGAGTGACCGTGAGTGGCCAGGAGGTGACGGTGAGGCGACCGTGAGTGAAGGATGTAGGGCGGCAGCAGAGGGGGCGGAGTCACGGTGTGCCTCACGGTGTGCCACGGCCGGCAAATGAGCTCTCGTGCAAGGAAGTTCACACCGAATCAGGCGTTGGCGCCTGGTTGGGGAGAGATATGGATTTTCCAGCTGACTGAATGGGAGAGGAGGGGAGCCTGTGACGAAGCGAGGGAGAATAAAGAGGCCGTCGGTGGACATACAGGCCTCTCCCTGGAGGGCTCCTGTCCCTTTGTTCCCACTGCTGTGCGCCATTTCCAGCTCATCACAGATAACTCTCTCTCCCTCTCTCTCATGTTCTCTCTCTCTTCCCTTCTCTCTCTCCCTCTCTCTTTATATCCACTCCCCTTCTATCCTACTCAATTTTCTCCTGAGTCCTCTCAGCCTTTGTAGACATTTGTAAATGTTGTAGACAGGCCCCACTCCTTTCAAAAGCCCCTTGACACCATAGCTAAGTATTGGTGGCCCCTCACATCCCTAAAACAATATTAACATAATAAACGTCAAACATTCCTCTGGTTGTTACATGGATAAGTGTTTTCATTAAGCACTTGTCTCCTAACATCTTAAAAATCACTTTAAGCTGTAAGGAGACAGGAGCGCGATTTCAGGTATGATAAATTGAAGCCCCCAGCAGCTTTGCTCCTCTGTTCTCTCAGAATGATTCATTGGATCCCTGTTTTGTTATTTGGTCATTTTCCAGTATTGTCTGTTCTTTCATTGTGACCAATCGCCTTCCTGCACCTCACTGTTCCACACTTTGTACCTGTGCTAAGAGACGACACATCTACAGACAGAGTAAAGTTATACCCTTTTCACACACAAAACCCGGGTTCTGCAAAGTTATGACAAAGACATGACAATATCGAGAGTCGGTCAGATAACCGTGCTGCGTAGAGTAACCCGTGTCGCCCCTTTCACACAGAAGCCGAGCCGTATCTGACCCGCGTAAATCCCGGGTCGTGAGCAGGGTCGTGGACCCGGGTCCGATAAACCGGGTTGACCCATTCACACCAACGGGATTTACCCAGGTTGTTGCTTCGGTGTAAAAGGGGATAAGTGATCTCAGTCAAGGGGTTACTCAGCAATGCGCACCAATGCAATATGGCTCCATCTGTTCTGCCTAGTATTATTTAGTCACTGTAGTTTGTGTTGTGTACAGTTCTTGCTATCCAGCTAGTCAGAACTTTCATTCAGCCAAGGGGCTGCTTCCAGTGTGCGCGCTCCCTAGGAACCATAGTCGTGGGTGGACTCACCTTGCCATTGCAGGGCTGCTGGGATAGCTCAGACGAGCACCACAGGTGAGCCCCCAGCTTGCAGGCTTTGCAGCGCAGACCCTGTTTGGAGTTACCTGCAGGGAGAGAGGGCCAGGTCACAATAGACACTTGAGAGGGAGGGTGGTGTTTTTGCAGTCTTCAATCTGGGAGGACAGGGAGGACAGCAAAGTGTCCATTCTTACAAAGAGGTCTCACAGGTTCACTGAGATTTACACAGATTACAGACCATGTGCTGGAACAGAGATTACCTTTACACAAGGACAATTACAATTTTACAGTTTAGTCATTTAAATGTGTGAGTGTATGGTGAGTGGACCCTGCTATGGATTGGTGACCTGTCCAGGGTGTATTCCGGCCTTTCACCCACCAAATGCATGCTGGGATAGGCTCCAGCCCCCCCCCCCCCCCCCCCCCCCCCACGATCCTGATCAGGAGTAAGCGGTTTAGAAAATGGATGGACGGATGGAGTTTAGTCACTTAGCCAAAGCGGCTTACAACGCAAAGCATTTCACATGTGAAGCAAACAAACACCACTAGCTAGATAGCTAGATAGGCAAGGTAACAATCAAATAAGTGCCACAGTCGAGTTGCATGCCTCAAGAGCTGCAAAATAAGGAGGATAAGTGCTCATTTTTTAAAATAGAAACATTAACTGAAGTGTAGTCTGAAATGGTGTGTATTTAGATCAGGCGTAGGCAACCCTGGTCCTGGAGTGCCAGAGACAGTCCTTGTTTTTGCTCCATCGGAACCTATAACTACATAACTGGATTAATTTTAATTAATCAGGTTTAATGAATGCCGGAGACCATGTGTCGGAGGCACTCAGCATTTAACCACACAGAAAATTCAGGCTCAGGCTTTTAATTATCCATCAAACTCTTGTGATCAAGCTCAGTTGGAACAAAAACCAGACATGGCACCGGCACTCCGGGACCAGAGTTGCCTACCCCTGATTTAGATGTTTGGGGAATGCCGTTCTCCCACCAGAGGAGGAAGGCAGAGAGTTTGTGTGGCGGCAGTGTGCCTGAAGAGGTGGGAGAGCCAGATGGCGAGAAGAGGCTGAATGGAGAGGTCTGGTTGGAGTCTATGGTGTAATCATTTTCTAAATATAGGAAGGGGTACGCCAATGTAAGTGATTTGAATTGAATCCAGGCAGCCACCAGAAGCCAGTGAAGTGTGGGCAAAAGTGGCGCGCCATGACGGTGCAGGTTGAAGACCAGCAGTTGACCAGTTGAAGTGACCTGACAGCACAGGGCGGTAAGCTGGCCGCCAAAGTGTTTTGCGATAGTCCAGACGAGAAACGACAAGGAAATTACAGACAGCCCTTTGTAAGACAGACTGCGCTCATAATGGATTGCTGCATACGAACATAATACGTTTCACACTGTTGCAGCTGCCATCTGAAACTTGGATATAAAACGTCAGCGCTCATCAAGATGTGTCTCGCAATACCAACTTGCTTCATCGGAGAGCCGTCAGCGTAGACAGAACGAGGTGACGATGGACGGCGATGTAGAACGCTTTTTAATCGAACCTGTTACTGTGCAACGGGGGGCTGAGGTGCCCAGTGACTCAGCTATTGATAATGAAGCTTCGAACTGCTGCTCGCAGATCTTAATTTTACGCACTGATAGCAGGGGAGAGGGGAGAGAGGGAACAGGAGAGGAGTTATTTAGAATAATGAGGAGATAAAACAGAAGGAAGTATGTAGCGGGAATGGGTAAATAACACAATGAGGGGAGAAAACTGGAGGTATAGCTTGGAGTCAGTTTGACAGACATCAGAGATTTATCAACTGACACTGTAAGGCTTCATGAATCTGCTCAGTAGTGTGTACCATGACTCAACTCCAATAAAAACAGAAGACTACAGTATATGACAGATTCTCAACACCTTCTAAGAAATCATGATTAAAAAACAGGAAGCTATTATGTGTAATGCTAATTATAAAATTCCCCATAAGCATTATGTGTAATGCTAATGAACGTGTTATAAAATTCCCCATAAGCATTATGTGTAATGCTAATGAACGTGTTATAAAATTCCCCATAAGCATTATGTGTAATGCTAATGAACGTGTTATAAAATTCCCCATAAGCATTATGTGTAATGCTAATGAATGTGTTATAAAATTCCCCATAAGCATTATGTGCTGGTGCCTTTGTCTGTAGTTCCCATGCAGTCCTAAGCCCGTAGTTATACTGCATTCACACCATATGGGAGAGAACTTGAAATTCCGTTCAGTTTCGAGTGAATAATACTTGTGAACTCCGATTTATCCCACTTGTCACCACTGCAGAAATGGCTTACAACAGCCTACCAAGCATGGTGGAAAATTCTGTGGGCAACTATAAGAAAGAAGCATATTTTCAACAAATAATCTGAAAACAAATAACCGTATAACCGACTTGTTTATCACATTTTACGGATTACCTGACGACATGTCCAAAGTCCGTAGGCTAGCTACAGTCATATCAAATGTTCAGCAATGTTTGGTAAAATGAGCCAAAAGGGTGATAGTTAACAAAAACAAAAGTTTCTGCCAAACCTCCATCTTTTCAGTCCCTCCCCAAATCTCTGATGATCTTGGCATTAAACGGGGTCATCCAAGGTCAAGTGGTTGTTATGAACAAGCAAATCTTCAAACCGCAATTACCATACGTCATGAATGCAGCATTGGTTTTCCGACTTGTTGTACTGGAACGCGGTCAACTCGGGTGTGACGTCATTCCCAGCTCTGACTTCCGAGGTAAATGGAATGCAGCATTAGACTCATCAACACAGGTGATTTGCAGATGAAGGCCTAAGGGTTGATGGGTAATGTAGTGTATCAGGCAGTGGCAGAGAGACCTACCCACGATCATGTGCTTGCACAGCTGGCAGTGGGTGGGCCGGCGGAAAACGTGCTCCTGGAAGCAGTGCATCTTCAGGGGGCGGAGTTGAACAGGAGGCTTGGATGACAGCGATGGGGAGGGGCTCAGGGAGGGCGAGTGGGAGCAGAGGGAGGGGTTGGGGCTGAGGGAAGGGGAGCAGTCACCGGCCAATGGGGACTCCAGCAGGAGGGGCGGGGAAGGGGGCGGGGGGTCGGTGATGAAGTCGGGCGGGAGGCGGGCCTCACTGTTGGTCCGCAGGAAGAAGTTCTCCATGCTCTTGCTCCGCATCACAGATTTGAAAGAGAGAGATCGCTTGAGACGCTGCAGCTGTAGAGAGACGGAGGGGGGGGGGGGGGGGGGGGTATTTCAGTCAGCATGAAGCAGCCAGGACACAAAGTACAGTTACATGAAGAATATGAGCTTCAAGTGTTATTACATAAAGTGCAATGGATACCAGTATGGGAAAATGAACTGCATGATCTACAAGTAAATGGAGTTAAAGTGCATGAGGTCAGACAGAATAGAGACAAAGCTGACAGAAGACCCTTTTCTTTTTTTACCATATCCATTATCTCAGCTTACTTAATAAACAGGAAATATTGGGAGCGTTATTGTCTTATAGTGAATTCAATATTTGCTTTAATCAAATTGCTTTCGATATTCATCAAGAGCACTGCATAGATTGGCACAATAATTGCCAATTACATTGCATGGCATTCACTTGAGGGCAGAATACATTAGTAATATATGAATAAATTACTACGTTTACACCATACTGTCAGCAATCAATCTCTAATAATCCCCACAGTTCTCCATCTGTGTGGATTTTTAAAAATGAAATTATACTTCACTGTCATGACTGTCACAGACAGACAATCTGTGACAGGGTTGGAGTATTGTGTAATTGATCCTAAGAGCACAATGACTCCCCCTGCTGCAGTGGAGGTATGGCAACAGGCCGAGATCATGTGGTGACTATGGGCTGTCCTTGATGCGCTGGATGCTGGATTTGGCATCGATTATGCACATTGGCCCCTTCGTTTGGATCTGGAATTTGCCAGCCCCAGCAAACGCAGGGAGCTCAATACTTCTAAAAATTCAGATTTGATTACTTTTATTGAGCGTCCCGCTCCCTGCTGACTGATGAATAGATCCACAGGAACACAATGCCTCTGCCCCTCCTTCTTCTGAATGCTTGCCAGTGACCCCTTCCTTCAGCGTTACCACGATGCCGGTAATGATAAAAGATGGGCTTGAGCAGGACGTAATGAGTCGATGCGTAGCGCAGCTACCACATAATACATCGCTGATAATCTCCTGGAGGGAGGTTGGGGGGGAACAAAAAGCGAAAGGCACACGATGTGCTGCGACGACTGAGACGTCCAGTTTGGGGAACAAACTTCCCGTTTGTACCTTCGACGTCTGTTCCGTCCTTGTCTTTCCTCGATTCGTGGCTCGCTTTGTACCTGCGCTTCTCTTGAGCGTTAAAAGCATTCGTCCCCCTGTGAAGATCAATTATTTGATTCGGTGCTGACGTGCAGCGGTGTACGTGTGTTCGTTTGCGCGCGCGCACGTTTCTGTGATTCGCTTCCACTGACCACTTAGATTGACTCTTCTCTTACACAGCATCTGTGAACACTCACGGGTGTTAACAAGTCCCCCGATTTATTTTACAGACTGCAATGTGGACCCACTACAGAAATTCATTGTTTTACTGGCACCAATTAGCTGAAGTGATAGAACAGCTTTACATACTGATTGCCCATTAACTCCTAGTTTAGGTCATGTTTTTCTTCAGAGACTATTAACAGCGCATTTTCATGATCAATTCACTTGTCCGGCGGTCAATAATGCAGGCAGTGCTTATGGTGTATTCAAATGATCTCGGAAGTCTGAATATTTCCGACTTCCGAGAAGAAAAAACGATTTGAACGTGACGAGATGGTGACGAGCTGATGACAACGATCTCGGAACTACGACTTTCAACTCGGGAACCCTCTGAGGTCCCCGAGATGACAGAGGTGACGAAAAATGCGTCAGACGTCAAAGGTAAACAGCTGAGCATCTGTAAGCATGGGCTGTGTCCGAATCAGAGCCCTGTCTTCTGCACCCTGTCTCCTGCGTACAGTGCACGGGCAGAAGTGTGCTGTTTAATGTGCACTGTTTAGCAGTCCGCGAAAAATATCCGCCATAAGATCCGCCAATCGCACTGTGGAAGTGTCGTAAGGAGGTCATAAGACGTCCCACCAGTGTTGCCATGTCCGCGGTTTTACAGCTAAAATGGGATACTTTCAAAGTGCAGTCACAGGTAAAAATGGAAAGTCGCAAAGCACGCACTTATTTTAAAAAGTAAAAACATGATGATTTATATTTAAAATATGTTGGTTTCAGTTAAAAAATAGGCTATAATTTGGGCTAGTTTTTAGTCACCATTTGGCTGGAAAGTCTTACAATATCTGGCAACCCTGCGTCCCACTCTTGCGCTGCCATGTCACGTGTTGTTTTTGTTGTATTTGAAGGAAAACGTCAGCAAAGCTGCGCCTCATTTAAAAAAAATGAAGCTTCACATCATATTCATGTGACCAAAATGTTTGTGTACTTCTTGAAAAGTGTGCTCCCGAATGAACTCAGTGAAACCCCGGAAGTAAGTGTGTCATCTGGGTGTTTGAAGTATACTGCAATTGGAAAGATTTACGCGTACTCTATGACTTTCTCGCCCTATCTACTCACCAAGGCTACTCAACAGTGTGAAAGAGTGCTGATTCGGACACGGCCATGGAGAGATCTGGATCTAGAGAGACCCGTTGCGTGGCGTATGTAGTCTTTCGCCTTCTGTGTTTGTTGTCATCCTCAATCGTTTTCGCATGCGCCATGTAAAACCTGCAAATGCTGCTCAGAGGCCAGCCAAACAAGCATCAGCTTTCTGCGGGCGTCCATGTTTCTTTGCCACTGAGCATTTGAACACCTTTATCGTAACAAACGGGACCATCGTCACAGCAAACATCACGCACGATCCTCTCGAGTTGGCCACTTGAATACACCATTACATCTTGCACACTGCACAAAACCCAGCTTTTCCAACACAGTAATAAACTGACATGTTTCTGTGACGTCATAACAAAATTTTAAAAAAGTGCCCAACTTAATTTTTCCTTTTACAGATGGCCTCCTGTTAATGCTTTGAGTGAGTATGAAACCACTGGGCCTTTGATTTCTTCAGTGGCCTTCAAAGACCACAATGGAAGCCTGACATATTCACACTTACCTATTTATCCATCACACAAATATCCAAGCCACAACCAATTTGTGCATTATGCTCCTGTGCGGAAAGGATAATGAGAAAAGCTCAAAGGTTTTGAAAAGGCCTTAGGGAGATGAACAAATGAATATGGTTACAGCTATTTGAATTCTGCTGAATTATTATACACTGCCTGGCCAAAAGAAAAGTCGCAGTTGCACCCGTCATGCATAGTGCCCAATGTACAAGCCTCTGGAGGCAGTGTTATGATCTGGGGTTGCTTCAATTGGCCAGGTCTAGGCTCAGCAATGTTATGCAGCAATAAAATGAAGTCAGCTGAGTACCTGAATGTACTGAATGACCAGGTTATCCCATCAATGGGCATATTCCAGGACGACAATGCCAAGATTCATCGGGCTCAAATTGTGAAAGAGTGGTTCAGGGAGCATGAGGAATCATTTTCACACATGAATTGGCCACCAGAGTCCTGACCTTAACCCCATTGAAAGTCTTTGGGATGTGCTGGAGAAGACTTCACGGAGTGGTTCGACTCTCCCGTCGTCAATACAAGATCTCGGCCAAAAATTAATGCAAGTCTGCACGGAAATAAATGTTGTGACGTTGCATAAGCTTGTCGAAACAATGCCACGACGAATGCGCGCCATAATCAAAGCTAAAGGCGGTCCAACAAAATATTACAGTGTGCGACTTTTTCTTTGGCCGGGCAGTGTATTTGGGGCAACAGAAGGAAGAACACAGGAGAAAAAGCACAATGATTTTGGTGCATAAACACAAAAAGCCTATTTCACTACTCATTCAGTTTCATTCAGTAGGTTTCATTCTGAAGGTTTTGAACCCATCTCAACAACCCACCCCCCCCCCACCCCCCAGAAATGCGGATATTCTTTGTCTGTAGTGTACCTTATTCCATACAGGCATGAAATTTGAGATTGGTGCATTGGCACAAAGCAAATCAATCATAGCGCACAAAACAAGAGATGTTTAGCACAAGCGGAGGGCTTCAGTAATTATGCCATATTTAATAAGCTTTCCGCAACAAAGGGGTAAAAAAATCTGCCTGCAAGCCGCACTAAACTGATCCCTGCTGTTCCTCAAGCCCAAGAATGATTTATTTCAAAGTAAAATCTCTGCATAATTCTGCAGGTCAACAATCTCTGTCTCACTCGTGTCAAATTCGTTCGCTATACATCTGTTCGGAATACGTAGTCCTTTCAGAGATTCCAAGAGCAAGTCCATCTGAAAGATGGACATTTCCCCCAAGGCGACCACCTTTCAGCTCCCTCCAGCTTCGCGACGGCTTATTTAGGTCGTAAAAAGGCACTTTGTCAAGCTTTCAAGTCTGCGAGGGGCTGGGTGTGTTTTGTGCTGCGGAGAAAAGTAGCAGTTTCCCAAACGCTGTAGGACCGTATTCCGTCTCACTTCACACCAAAACTGTTCTAGGCGCCCCCATTCGGACGCACCGTACCGTTCCCTGGCAGTCTCTACTTAATTTCTTAACAACCGGCTCCCTGGCGGAATATCCGATGTCACTTAACGCTGGCAAGGCTGATAACAGACATCACACTGTTCGCGCGATTTCTTTCACCTGAATCCGGCTTAGAAAGCCCAAAAACAAGCAGCCTTTCCATAGCAGACGGTACGCACCAGACCCCGTGGCCTTGTTCCCTAGCTGTTTGAAGACGAAGAGCCATAGAATGCTTGGCAGAGGGATAAAAATAACTCTACGGGATGCGTAGATAAATTAATGATTAAGGTGGAAGCGGTTCGCTTGACGTGTTTCTGCAGTATCAAGCGAGGAAATATGGAGTTGCGAACGCTTCTGCCTCAGGACTCAGGAGTTGATGAAAGAGATACATCTTTCATCAACGGGGTTGTATAAGGCCTGTCTGTCAGAGCGGCTCAAATTATTCACAGACAGTTTCCCTTATTATGGCCCACCGTTAACCTGATTACCTCTACATGCAAACAACATTGCTTCAGCCACTCAACTAACAAAGTCAATATTCACTTTAAGCATATGTGTCCAATGAAAATACTCAGCAATACACATAGCCTACAGCTCACACACACAGCTAGAGAGCTCCTGAAGGTTGTGAGTACGAACCCTGCATGGGGCACTGCAGGTGCACCCTTTAGCAGAATGATTAGCCGTCATTGTCCCTGTAAAAAATATCTAACTACAAATTAATGATATGAAACCGAGAGTTATGTCACCTGTCCAAGATAATGATGCCAAAAAGACAATTAAACAACAGAGGATTCTGGTGGTGTCTCACTGCTGGTTTACAATCAGAGCCTGGTGTGCTGTGATACCCTCACCTACAGATCCCTAAGCTCTGCTGCTGTGGTGTGTACTGCTAGCCCAAAGAGCTCTATCAGAGATGCATTACAGGTTCCAGAAAACACGCATTCCCAACACCAGCCCCCACAAACACACCTCCCTTATCCCCCTCTCCATCTCTCCCTCTCTCACACCTCCCTTATCCCCCTCTCCATCTCTCCCTCTCTCACACCTCCCTTATCCCCCTCTCCATCTCTCCCTCTCTTACACCTCCCTTTATATGTCATATTCAATACGTCAACAGGACATGTCTTTATGTCTTTCTGGATATGATTGGCAACCCCCCCCCCCCCCTCTCTGTTTATAGCACTCCTGAGTTTCTCTTTACCAGCGCCCACCTCCCCCCTCTCTACACAGACTGCTGATGCAGCATTGTTTTGTGCACGCCAGCTGTATATGCATGTAGCCTACATGCAGCGTTTGCAATATGACAGGAGCCTGTGTCCTTATATGAACATGAACGGACACTTACTCCAGGGGCAGAACACGCCAAGCCGCTCTCCCCCATCCACTCCTGTGGGTTGCGTGATCCAGAGCCACCTCGTCTCCTAAAACTGATATCTGACATGCTTCCTTCGTACCCTCCTCTCCCCAACTGTCTTGATGTCTCCCAGTGACTCACTCCATAACTGCTCTCAATAGCAATAAAATAATGAAAACAATTATATCACAATTACTGTAAATTGCCTTTTTGTTCAAACAGTCTTTCATTATGGGCAGTATAAATCGAACTCTGCTGTGTGTAACTTACGGGGACATTGTCAGGGGAGGATCGTGTTTATTCCTACAGCGGAAGAGCGACGGTTTCACACCATCGTGATAAACTATTAAACCACCTACAGCCGTCTTCTAGACCCAACCCTGCATTTACCTCCCAATATCTTTACCAGTTACAGAGGTAGGCTTTAGAAGGTCACTCTGAATGATCGCAAACAATGTCGTGCAGGAAAGACCAATATTGATGGCTTGCTTTTCTTCTACGGAGGTAGATGACTATGATTCGTCTGCTCTCAGCACGGGCAGAAAATTCATTAATAGGTCAGCACGGGGCTCTGTGGGTCTGGTAGGAGTGTCAAGCCCTCAGATACAGACAATAACACACACACACACACACACACACACACTCAGAATAAGTATACTGGTATATGAGGGGGAAAAGTAAAAAATTAAATGTAAAATGTAAAAGATTCCATCATGATGTAAGAATGGAAGTAGAAATCTAGTATTGGACTATGGGTGGTAAATGTACGGTCCTTGAATTATTGCTGAGGTGGTTGAGGTATATTCCTGTCCAGTTAGCCCTTGTTCTTGGACAGTAGTTTGTGCAAATGAAGATAACATACTAGAGAGAACAGTTTATGAAGCTGAGCACAAATGAGTAGAAAGAGATGCTCTGTCTGTGTGTGTGTGTGTGTGTGTGTGTGTGAGAGAGAGAGATACATACATACATACACACTTTCCTGCACAGACACACACAATAACATGACATGCATACATACTGTACATACATACACAAACATTGTTTCATGTTTCTTGCCATGCTTTGGAAATACAAATGCAAATTTTGTCATGCCAATAAAGCACTTTGAATTAGAATTTGAGAGAGAGCATACACTGCCTGGCCAAAAAAAAAGTCGCCGTTGCACCCGTCATGCATAGTGCCCACTGTACAAGCCTCTGGAGGCAGTGTTATGATCTAGGGTTGCTTCAGTTGCTTATGCAGCAATAAAATGAAGTTAGCTGATTACCTGAATGTACTGAATGACCAGGTTATCCCATCAATGGGCATATTCATCAGGCTCAAAATGTGAAAGAGTGGTTCAGGGAGCATGAGGAATCATTTTCACACAAGAATTGGCCACCAGAGTCCTGACCTTAACCCCATTGAAAGTCTTTGGGATGTGTTGGAGAAGACTTTACGGAGTGGTTTGACTCTCCTGTCATCAATACAAAATCTCGGCCAAAGATTAACGCAACTCTGGACGGAAATAAATGTTGTGACGTTGCATAAGGTTGTCGAAACCAATGCCACGACAAATGTGTGCCGTAATCAAAGCTAAAGGCGGTCCAACTAAATATTAAGAGTATGCAACTTTTTTTTTTGGCCAGGCAGTGTATAAAAGCCTACGGATTGTTACAGAAGGCCAATCAAGGAGGTATGAGAACGGATCGATATGAGGAGAGGCCTCTCGGAGGGAGCCAATCGAGAAAGGGCAATCATTGAGTGGGGCGGGAACGAGGCAGAGAGCTCTGTTGTCGTGATATGTTTTACGATGCTTGATTGCTTTGGCACCGCACATTATATGTGCACGCCTATAAAAATGTTCCCAAAGGGAGCCTCGGATGCAGGGAAAGAAGGCAGCCTGGTGACAGACCCGCGCTAATGAGGACAGCCAGCGCCAAAGTAGCCTCTCGCCGGCTCAGCTCCTTCCCCGTCACATCTGTCCGCTGTTTATCGCCTCATACCTGCCAGCCTCTTACGCCCGCCATTACTACCGAGTCACCATGCACACACATCTGTGGATCAGTCACACGTATGGAGAAAGAGAGCATGAGGGAGGGGGGGAGAGAGAGAGGGAGGGAAGGGAGCAATGCAGAGGCAGGAAAAAAAAACAAGAGCAGCACAACTATCCTTGAACAAAGAGGACCAATAGGTTGATTACAAAAGAAATGAGGAAATGGCTAAACAGAACAGGCGCTGGGGTACAGCAATGCGGTTTCACACCTGCACCCTTTGGGGGACTACAGCTCCGTTGATGGATGGTCCCATCGATGCGTCCCCCCCCCCCCGAAACCAAGAAGGTACGAAAACATTTGTGCCCCGGCCCTCTGGGAAAGCGAGAAGGGCGAGGGAAAAAAGCTGATTCTGTTCTTGAGTGTGAAGCCGTGAGGCGCCCAGGGGATTGGCAGGGGGGTGGTTACTCTGAATGAGGTCTTTGCCACTTCATCGGAGCGCTATTTGCCCAAGGGGGCCACTTACAACCGAGACACATTCTCAGAAAGATATTGAAACTGGATTAAGGAGGAATAGCACTTATATCGCTGGCTGTATTTCAGGGTCTACTGGCTGCTCAAGTCTTATCTCCACGCCCTCTCCAAATTGGAGAAGGGGACACTATGGCCTATGAGAAATGACACGAGACACTAAGTAGCCACCTGCGTCTTGATCTCCACTGCTCTTCCGAGACATCAAAGGGCTTCTGGCGGGCACATAAAGCATCCGTTACCTATCTGAACTATAAATTCTCCCAGCAGTTCTAATAAAAATGTGTATCTTTTTCAATGTATCTAACTGGGAAGGGCAACCAGTAAAAGCCATTTTTATACGTCTGATTCTGCCCTTTAAAAACCCTGTCTTAGTAGTATTTTTTGCAACAATGTGGGGCTTTTATTCTTGTGGCTGTCGTACATATGTTGCCTGTGTGTTTGTGTGTGTGTAATGAAAGAGAGGTTATGAAGACTGTGTGAGAGCACAGCATCTAGATTTTGTGTCCAGGCAAACTACAAGATTACGCAGAGAAAATAGTGTACTGGTTTGAATAGGAGTCAATGGGATTTTTACCAATCTTATCACAATTGAGCTAATTTGCTCACAAACTAAATGAGGCATATTTTCTGTAACAGTTAATTAGTAATGCCTAGCCAGTCAAGAAAATATTCTGGTGATGCAAATGTAATAATAAGCCAGTTTTGTGAAAGTATGTTTGACATTTGTTCAGGAGGTTACCCTGCCAGATTGAACAAATTATTTAAGTTATTCATACTTTCATATTTTCTTACACAATTAAAAAAAGACTCTAGCCATCTAGTGAGCTTGCTTAATACCACACTGCTGGAATATTCATGTGAACATTTATATGTTAATTTTGTTTGGTATCTCCATTAAATTTGGACTACAATGTAACTACAGCTTGTGGACACTGTTCTCCATGGCCTTTAATTATACAGTGCCCTCCACAATTATGGGCACCCCTGGTAAAGATGAGTAAAAAGGGTTATAAAGAAATCACCTTTTGGTGAATTAGCTTAATCCCACACTGAAAAAATGAAAAAAATCTTTAATTGAAGTGAATTTATTCTGAGAAAAAAAAATCCCTCATCAAGAAATAATTATTTTTAACAAAGCCACGCGTGCCACAATTATTGGCACCCCTAGAAATTCTTATGAACAAAATGTAACTGAAGCATTTTTTCCATTTATATTTTACTTTTTAAAATTGATCAGAGTGTTTAGAAACTTCCAAGCAGTAATCCATGACTTCCTGTTTCACTGGGGTATACATATGAGGTGACACAGAGGCGATATTCCCTTATTCATACATCAACATGGGAAAGATAAGAGAACACACAAATCAAATGAGGGAAAAGTGTGTTGAGCTTCATAAGTCAGGGAATGGCTATAAAAAAATAGCTACTCACCTGAAAATGTCCATATCTACCATTAGGGCAATACTTAAAAAGTTCAAAGCAATTGGAACTGTTACAACATGCCTGGAAGAGGACCCAAGTTTATTTTGCCCCCACGCTGTCATGGGTTTTGGCAGCCTCCGTTTGTTTCTGTGGTTCGTTCTTTCTTTTTGCAATGTCGGGGCACTCTATCGGATTTTCCGTCTTCCATTCCGGTATTTTATCCCTCGCAGCTGTTTTGAGTTTCCTGCTGGCTATATTTAGCCCAGGATTTCCGCTTTCCGATACTTCAATATTGTAAGAAGGGGGTGATCCCAAACGCGCTACAAGCCGGCTATATGAACAAGGAACTATAGGTGCTCAACAGAAGGACCAGTGAATAGAAAGAATACCAAACCCGGACTACTTCGCTAGGACTAACCCGAGATAAGGAGGACTGGAGCACACAGAGCTCAGAGCAAAACAAAATATTTTAATGCGACTGACGTTTCGACGTCAACGACGTCTTCTTCAGAGTCAAATGGAAAACCTTCAATATTGTCTTTGCTATGTTGACAACGAAGTCGGTAAGGTATAGGAAATTCGGTCGCTGCATTTCTGGTTCGTATGAATAAGAAACGCACCAAGTCCGGTTAGAGAATTAAGTTTAGATTGGTTTTCCCTTTTATTCCCAATCTTTCCTTTAATCTTTTTTACTTGTTATCTTTTGTGTTCAGCTCTTTCGCCACTCTGGATAACAAATTTTATTTTCTGTTCTTTTCCTTCACTCCTTTTATCGAGTTTTGCTTTGTTTTATTACCTCGTTACGCCTAATTATTTAGTGCGTGAGGTTCTTTTGTTAGTTATTCTCGCTGTTTATCGCCTCAGTTTTTGAGGTTGCTTTGTTTTGCCTTGGGCTAGGGAAGTTTTGCTCTCGATCCTGTGTTATCTCCAACCTGTGCGGCTACTTCCGCGTTTGTGGCATATCTGTCTAGATACGCTTTTAGAAATCCTTATTGGTCGCGTTTGGTTTTCCGAACCTTACACTCCCCCTCACACACACACAGTGAGGAGGATGGTAAGAGAGGCAAAAAAAGTCCCCAAGGATCACTGTTGCAGAATTATATAGGAAAGTAGCATCTTGGGGTCATCAAGTCTCCAAAACTACCATTAGACAAATTATTTAGAAGGCATGCCAGAAAAAAGCCTTTCCTGTCATTTCACCACAAACGTAAGCGCCTGGAGTTTGCTAAATGCTACTGGAACTTTGACGGGAACCATGTTCTATGGTCAGATGAAACGAAAATTGAGCTTTTTGGCAACCAACACTCAAGGTGGGTTTGTCGTAAAAAGAAGGATGGCTATACCGATAATAACCTGATCCCCACTGTTAAGTATGGTGAAAGTTCCTTGATGTTGTGGGGCTTTTCCTCCAAAGGCCCTGGGAACCTTGTTAGGGTACATGGCATCATGAACTCCATGAAATACCAAGACATTTTAAATCTGAATCTGGCTGCCTCTGCCAGGAAACTAAAACTGGGTCGTCATTGGATCTTCCAGCAGGACAATGATCCAAAACATACGTCCAAATCAACACAAAATGGTTAACTGAACACAAAATCAAGCTTCTGCCATGGCCATCTCAGTCCCCTGACCTAAACCCCATTGAAAACCTGTGGGCTCAGCTGAAGAGGAGAGGACCTAGGACTCTGGATGATCTGGAAAGATTATTTAAAGAGGAATGGTCGCAGATTCCTTGCTCTGTATTCTCCAACCTTATTAGATGTTACGGGAGAAGACTCAGTGCTGTTTTATTGGCAAAGGGAGGTTGTACAAAGTATTAAATGCAGTGGTGTCAATAATTGTGGCACACGTGGTTTTGTTAAAAATAATGAGGTCTTGATGAGGGATTCTTTTTTCTTAGAATAAATTTACTTAAATTAAAAGATTTTTCTCATTTTTTCAGTGTGAGATTAAGCTAATTCACCAAACGGTGAATTTTTTATAACCCTTTTTACTCATCTTTACCAGGGGTGCCAATAATTGTGCAGAGCACTGTAGCTTGTATGTTGACTCTTCCTCAGTCTTTGATTTGGCGAACCGCAGGCAGGAGGCAGTATGGTTTTTCCCAGAGTGTTGTAAGAATTGCCATTGTCACCAAAACAGTCTAACCAGACAGGCTCCCTGTTCTATGTTCTGAGGTCTAACCAGACACATCAGCTGCTATCTGGCCAGAGACACATGGAAATATCCTTGGAAAGTCCTATCAAAAAGCTGTGAATGTAAAACCACCAATAAAAAACAATAATTGTTTTGAATCCTGTTTGGGGATATAAACCATCAAGTTTTACATATCTTATATTATCTTATGGACATGAGAAGAATGTAGTATGCGCACATCCAGCAATGGTTTGGCCAGGTGTAGGGCAAATGCATCACAAAATGACAGAATAAATAAAACAGGCACACCAATAAAGCGACCTAAAAGTTTTTCCTGAGGCCTGACTAAGACCTATTAGGCTGAAATTTAGCATCCTGAATAAACCACAAGGGAACATTTGCTGGTGTGTGGGTATTATTTATTCCTTCATTATCTCATGAATATGGACTATGAAACATGTTGAGTTTTTGCACTTACATTCCTCCCTTACACCTTTTCATTAATAGGCACTGTATTTATGCAAAGTTCAGACGGAGTTCAGCTGTGCTCATAGATCCCAACCTATGCCACATCGGACTAATCAGGCATGCAGCACTAACCAACACATGCAGAAAAACAGTATGTCATACACAATTAAATGCCCATTGAAAAAAAACACCACTTTTCCATGAAAGAAAATTCCAGGGCACTTGAATAAATAGCTGAGAAGCACATGCTGAAAGACATCACCAGTGCTTATTAGTTTCAACTTCTGAAAAATCCATAGCCTTATAAAATCTATAGAAACTGTTTCAGTCAAAGAATAAGTAATACATCATTGTTTTGATATCCAAAGTTCAACTCAAGTGCAGTTCCAAACACTACCGAGCAGCCTACTGCAGACCCTGTCTAAATGTGTGATAGATTATTTTGTCTCTGAAAAAGTTGCTCAAAACAAAAAAAATGAATACACACAAGGACATGCTGACATCAGCAAAGTGCGCGTCATCTCCCAATTGGCCAATATCCACCTTTGTGGAAAGACCATGCTCAAGCAAACATGATATGGGGGGTAAACTGACTGCGCAGCAACGTTTGACATCGTCCTCATTGTATTACAGCCACAGGGCTTGACATTACATTGCATTGCAGTCACTTAGCAGACGCTCGTATCCATTCCACAGTGACGTACAGCAGTGGAGAACAAAAGTAATGCTGAAGTAAATTTCACTGCTAAACATGTCCCATGTTGACTCCACTCGTCCTGTTTTCTTAAAAGCAGACTTCATATGCGCCTTTTTTTCCTGAAGCACGGGGCAAAGACCACAGCTAAAGCAATGTTGTTAAGTGCACAACATCACTTTTGCATAACTTGCAACTGTCTCTCAAAAACATCAGATATTCCACTTATTCAAGTCCATGCCTTTATTTTGCAGTTAGTTTCTCATCATCTGTTTTTCTCTCTTCTATTTTCTTTCTGCTTTCCCTCTTACCTGTTACTCGTCTCCACTCGGAGGCGTGCATTTGTCGGGCTTCCGTTGTTCTGAGGATGTGCGAATATAAAACTCTTCTTTTCTGCGCTTTATTTTCAAAGGAGCACTGTAACACCACTCAAATGACTTGTTATCGAGTTCTAGCCGAGCATTGGCCTCCCCACCTTGAGTCTCCATGCTGAGGCTTCTTTGACTACCAGCAGTGCTCACGTACACTGGCAGCTGTCTCACATGCTTTTCTCAGAAGATAAACGGTCCGCTTTTTTGCTGCACCAGGTGCTACTTTTTTAACCAGTGGTTCACTCCTTTTAGTTTTAAAAGCACACCATGCACACGTTGCACACAATCAGTCCCTTTCAGCTTTCCCCCTTAACTTAAATCGTTCTCAAAATCATTTGACTCCACAAACGGGACCATTCATTTCACACTTACAGGCCACCATGCATATAATGCAATGCTGAAAATAATTAGAAATCGTAATTAGAAATTAGAAATCATAATTCATGTTTAGGTTTTTTAAAGACACTGCATGACCAAAGGAAAATGCATTTGTGGGAGTTTCTCTCTCCACTGTGGTCTAATAGGTGGAAAGATACTGCCCAGTGCATTTTCTTTCCTTAAATTGCAGGAAGAAATAAAATGATCTAATCCCTTTGTTTCCCTCCAGAAAGGAAGACTGGTTGAAGGGTAGGCTCTTGCCAAATCCTTTCATATATAGGTGTTGATAGACATGTCATAGAGTGAACAGATTATTGTGTGTAAGTGAGAGTACTTGCGGCGATAAGGACACACTTGTGAAAGAAAATCCTCATTACTATGGTAATACAATGGCTGGTTGACATCAGAGAAAGGCTTCCTATGATTATAGTACCCTGGCTTCAGCTACACCTCAATTTAGCCATTCATTTGGTTGCATTTCCATTATATTCCTCAAATAACTCATCTTAAGCCAAGAACAGATAAAGGATTGGATTGTCCTTTGGTTTTACTGCATTTCTAATGCAAATATTAGCCACTGTTCAAAATACAGGATTATAGAAAATTCATCTGAGAATTAAGTTTTGGGAGTCTTATTGTACCACATTAAGCTGTGCCAACTACATGAAAATTTGAAAAGCTCTTTAATGGCTGCCTTGAATGAGTGGGCAGAATGAATAATATATCCTCTAGTGGTACTGCTGTGCTTGCAGGTGGAGGGCTGAGCGACAGAAACAGGCACTGTTTAACTCTAATCTTGGGGAGTACGTTTTATCAATCCTCATTAAAGTATCGATGTAGCTACCAAATGTGCTAATAGTAAACTCTTGCCTTTCCACGTGGCACATTTCACACAGTGTGTTATTGTCAGGCTTTACTAGAGTACTGCTATTGTATTACATGCAGTTTCACAAACGACAGTGAGAAAGACCAAGTCCACCTCAGCGTATTCCTTCCTTTCTAATGTGCTGCTTTGCTAATGAAGAACGTGGGATGTTATCATTTTAATTGCGCTTGGGGTTTTAGTATGCAGGTGACTGTGGCAACTCTGTGGGACTTTTCCATCCCCATTGTTCTGGAAAAGTCTGGACTTTGCAGAATTATCAGTTTGTCCTTTCATTAATATCTTGCCTCTTCAGCTCTTTCTCCTTTTCCTGTAGGCTGAATGGTGAGATGTTTGAAGGGTGAAATTGACCTTTTTAGACAGATACTGTGCCAGTACCATCCACACCCTGAATGTGCTTTGTGGAGAGACCCAGGAAAGAACAGGGGACAAATGAAAGACTTGCCTTCTCTATTAGTGATACCATCACTCTCATGGATTATCGTGCACCGTGTTCACAGTAAGACCAAACAATCACCGTGTGAACATGCAGCTTATAAGTATGTTATTAGAAGAGTATTTGTGAAAGTGTTGTATTTGTTCTATTTATTTGTCCTTGTACATATTGTATTTATTGCTTTTATTTATGTTGCCTTGCTCTTGTTGTGTTCTGTATTGTTAATTGTACTGTACAGCGCTTTATAGCGTGGGAAAAGCGCTTCACAAATAAAATTATTCATTCACGTCATTTGTATTCTTTGTATTTTCCAGCTATTTTCTCTTTCGCTGCGTATTCAGATTTCTGGCCTGCGGACCGAGGTTTGTTTTTCCTGGCCAACTTGAAAGAATAGAGAATGATGCCTGCACTAAAGCCTTCTGCTGCCACTGTTAAAACCAAGCGAGTAAACAAGGACTAATTCTGCTTAGAAATCAATAGCGGCAGCTCCAGATTACACATTGCAGCTCACACCCTCGCCATGCCAGCTGGAATCTTACATATCTTACAGGCAGAAACACTTTCCAGACAGCTCTCCTACAGATGAGCCCAGCCCCCCCACTGTTAGCCAAGACCCGCCCATGCGCTCGACGGAGCAAGCTCCTCCTCACACGTGCCACAAGCTCCAGGCATCGCAAATGGGAGTAAACAAACCCCCAGGTCCAGTAGCAGGGCCGTGCTCCGTCTCGCTTTTTCTGCCGTTTGCCTGCTTAGATTTATTTCAGTAATTTCCCTGCCTCTGCTGTTTAGTGTCTGTACTACTGCCCATTATGTTTTCTGACCAAGCACTAAACAATAATAATTTGTTTTCTGAACTGCAATAAAAAAAAACAGTACAATTTTGCACTGCATTGTTCCTCTTCCTGACCGCCATGGTAGAAACTGTAGAAGAGCAAGCGCAGCCTTGACTGCGACAGTTACCTCAGCTGTAGTGCGAGGCCACGTTACCTCACCATCACAGGTAACATGATCCTTCTGGTGCTGGTGCCGCAGTGCGCGCGGCTAGCTGCAGGTGCCCGCACGCGTACATGCTGGCTGGTGCCGCAGTGTGTGCGGCTAGCTGCAGGTGCCCGCACGCGTACATGCTGGCTGGTGCCGCAGTGTGTGCGGCTAGCTGCAGGTGCCCGCACGCGTACATGCTGGCTGGTGCCGCAGTGTGTGCGGCTAGCTGCAGGTGCCCGCACGCGTACATGCTGGCTGGTGCCGCAGTGTGTGCGGCTAGCTGCAGGTGCCCGCACGCGTACATGCTGGCTGGTGCCGCAGTGTGTGCGGCTAGCTGCAGGTGCCCGCACGCGTACATGCTGGCTGGTGCCGCAGTGTGTGCGGCTAGCTGCAGGTGCCCGCACGCGTACATGCTGGCTGGTGCCGCAGTGTGTGCGGCTAGCTGCAGGTGCCCGCACGCGTACATGCTGGCTGGTGCCGCAGTGTGTGCGGCTAGCTGCAGGTGCCCGCACACGTACATGCTGGCTGGTGCCGCAGTGCGCGCGGCTAGCTGCAGGTGCCCGCACACGTACATGCTGGCTGCTTCAGATAATAAAAGGCATATCAAGGATAATCCCTTTTCCATTAAAATACAAATGAAATTGAAAGGAAAGTCATACTAAGGGTAAATAAGCACTGAGTCTTCTGTTACATATTTTGGTAACCTATTATGTGCTTGTGTTGAATATATGTGAAACTACGTAGTGCTTAAAATGTAAGTTTACTCTTTTTTTAAAAAATGTGCATGAAATTCTATACATGCTGTAAACATTAAAAATGTCCATCAAAGTCCTGCTCAGTGTGAAGCAGAAGCAGAAAGTCCAGGGGTCAGAAAGTTAAAGTTCTGCCATGTTTTTCTTCCACCCATGAACTCAGTCAGCTGATTTCACTAATTAATCTCCTGGCTGAAGAATTGTGATAATTAGCAAATCCAGGTGATTGGAACAAAATACTGTGGAGGACTTTTACTTTCTGAACCTGGATTTTCAACCTCTGGTGTTGCGCTTTATCTCGGTGGCCAGGTTCCAGGGTACCTGGTTCACAGTCACACCATGGCAGCTCAAAGCAAAATCAAAATTCTCTTTTAGGTTTCTTTTCTAAATCTTCTGCATCACAGGTCAGCGGTCCCCTCATCCTACCATACCAGCAAGTTAGATGTGACCTTGAGATTCTTTTCTCGAGTGATTGCTGAATAGAATTTGTCGGTTAGAAAATTCCCCGGAAACAAGGCACTCCTTGAAGGCAATGAGAGAATGAAGCTACTGTCAACATAATTTTGTGCAAACTACTGTGGGTTGCGAGGGTGTGTTGATTGCCGTTTGATTGATTACATACACAAGTTCTAGTTACCTCTAATTAGTGATTAGGTTATCAGCAGTTAAATTACACGTCATTTGAATGCAAGTATGGTTTCACAAGCTATTTTGAAATCTGTTTAAATCTGAACCTTTGAGTAAGTGAAGGTCTTCGTGTCCTTCAGCTGTTTAATAGTTTAACAGTTCAACCTACTATTTCCCCGGCTCAGCTTCCTGTCTGTAGATTCTACAAAAATAAGCACAAAATATTAATTCCAATGAAAACAAAAATAGCAAAAATGATAAACCTGGCCACAAAAGAAAATCTGAAATATAACGGAAGAGCAATATCATTGTGGTTCTATATTTATTTCAGAGGGCTGGGTGTAGCGCGTCCCACAATCCACCATTTTGGGTTGTGACTTGGGCAGAACGGATTCATAAGTGGAGACAGCTGAACTCTTATGATGCAGTTCCTTCAGGTCTCCATTTCAAAGACAAGTGATTACACTGTGTTCACAAATGCACTCCTGTCTCCCTACTATCCGTTCTGTTCAGCCCTCAGGTTTTGGTACGCCCGAATTGATTTTGAATGGCTAGAGGACAAATGTGCCAGAGAAAGCACTAATCAGGGGTTCTCTGCATTCTGCATTCTTTTACTCCAAAGAGCTTGGTGGTACATGATATGAGAATATTACCTTTTTGCCGTATGAAATGAAAGTTTTTGACATAGAAAATAAACGTTCATCATTTCTTTTTACAATTGTAATTATTGCAGACAAATATGAATGAAATTGAAAGTACATAACATTACATTACAGGCATTTTAGCAGACGCTCTTATCCAGAGCGACTTACACAGCATTTGCATTTATACATAGTATCCATTTATGCAGCTGGATATATACTGATATATGTGGGCGGCAGTGTAGCACAATGGTTAAGGAACTGGACTTGTAACCGAAAGGTTGCAGGTTCGATTCCCAGGTAGGACACTGCCGTTGTACCCTTGAGCAAGGTACTTAACCTGAATTGCTTCAGTATATATCCAGCTGTATAAATGGATAAATGTAATAAGACGTTGTGTGAGTCGCTCTGGATACGAGTGTCTGCTAAATGCCTATAATGTAATGTAATATATGAAGTATGAGACAAAGGTCCTTATAGATGCTTGGTGCATAGTAATATGTTTATGGCATAATAAAGCACACGCATCTGTGAATGCTATTCTGGGGCCACCGTCTGGACCCTGTAAGATGGTGCTGAGAGGGTGGAGTCAGCACACCGATCTGTACACTCTCTTCACCCTCAAAACACACAGGCACACACTGACACTCACACACATACAGTCCATCCGACACACACAGGTGCGTACAGGTGTGCACAAACCCACACATACACCCTCAAAAACACACACATACACAAACTCTGTAATACACACACATACTCATATACACACTCTCTAATGCACACACACATATACGCACACTCTCTAATACACACACCCTCATGCATACACTCCATAATACACGCACACAGTCAGACACACATTGACACTCACTCACACACATACAGCCCACCCAACACACACATACAGGTGTGTACACACCCATGCATACACCCTCAAAAACACACACACACACACACACACACACACACACGTTCTAATGCACACACACAACACACACACACACATATACACAGACTCTGTAATTCACACACCCTCATGCATACACTCCGTAATACACACACATTCTGTAATGCACACAGAGTCAGACACACATTGACACTCACTCACTCACACACATACAGCTCACCCAACACACACATACAGGTGTGTACACACCCATGCATACACCCTCAAAAACACACACACGTTCTAATGCACACACACAACGCACACACACATATACAGACTCTGTAATTCACACACCCTCATGCATGCACTCCGTAATACACACACACTCTGTAATGCAACACACACACACACACACACACACACACTTTCTTGCTTACTGTATGCCTGTGGGGCACACATGTTGGCACACTATCACACAGACTGTGGAGCTGCCAGACTGCCTGTGTGTCCATGGCCCACGTTTCGCTTTCTAATCAGTCAAATGGAGAAAATCAGGCCAAAGCGGATGACTAATCACCCTGCAGACCACAACACTGCCACACAGGCAGCAGACCTTGGATACATGCCACCTCTCAGAAAGACTGATATCACATTGAATCAAACAATGAGCTTGATTTACATGCATGAGCTTGATTTACATGCATGAGCTTGATTTACATGCATGAGCTTGATTTACATGCATGGCCAAAATGCGCCCCCCTGTCCCGCCTCGCCCCCTGTCGCTGCTCCCCGCAGGATCATGAGCTCAGCGAGCTGCCTGTGCACTCTGCGTACTCACAAGATCCTATCAAAGCGAGTGATTACCACGCACAAATTAGATTCACGTACACGCGCGCTAGAATCAAATACACCGGCTCCTTATCTACGCGCCGCTGCGAGATCTTAATTGCTGCGCTTCCGCGACTCATTTCAAAAAGCTCAGACACAGATGAGATTCTCTCGTGCCTTTATATCGTGGTAAATCAGTGCACTGATATTAAATTAAAGTCAGCTCATACTTTTAACGGGTTGTCTCAGTTCAGCTAGAGTAAGAGGATTCCTTTTCTCATCCACTGGATTTCCTAATTCGACGAAAGCCAAACCTTTTCAATATAATTTCGCCTGGGAAAAGATGATAGGCTATGACTTTTTATGCAATATATTTGAGTACATCTGAGAATATCAGGGTAAGACTAAAACAAGGGCTCACTGGTAAAGGACCAAAGACTGGTGAAGGACCACACTAGCCACTCGTAAGTCACCTTGGGCTGGTAGAGAATCAGTTGTTTGGACAAAGACAGGCTGCTGCATTTCAGGGAGCAGTCCAAGAAAAGGCAGCTGATTTTGGAAACAGAAAAAGAAATTGAAGGCATCTCAGGAAGTACAGTGATCAAGTCTGTTCAGAGAGGCACTTTCCTATAACTTCCATCGATAGGCTTAATTTTCCTCCTTGAACAAAATTCAGTACTCTACAATTCAAAGTCAAGAAGTTTGTTTTTTCAACACCCTCAAATATTTCTGCCCCATTTGAAGAAGACACATTGAACAGTGGCTTTAAACAGTCATCATGGGCAAAGCTAGTTATGGTTCGTTCTCACACTTGCTGCATAGGGCCCATATGAATAAGCACCTTTAACAACAATATTATGCATTAAAGAGCATTTCAACAGAATTCAACATTTCTGTGTTGTTCAACATTGCGTTTAAGAACTCGACTTTCAGATCAACCTGTTCAGAAACCATTGATGATGAGTCACATTTGAAGAGAGGACAGAAGACAACCCGTAATTCTAGCACTAACAGTGCTGATGGTTCATCCGAAAATGATGGTAGGCTACACTCACCTTCTCAGAACCATTTTGTACTTTTTTTATCATCACTGGAGATCATTTCAACAGCATTCTTGGTATGAGGATACATTGTTTTTGACAGAAGAAGTAAGCCTATTAATAATCCAAGCCTGTCTTTCACTTTTGTGTTGGTGTGCATACTTGGTAGACACAGTTACCTTTTTAGAAAAAAGGTGTGGCTGGCAATTGCAGGTTGAAAAGTTGCGGTTGATGTATCTTCTGCAGGGACACCAGCAGGGTGTGAAATTAACACCCACCACCAGCCAAATGCTGGTAATATTTTGATTGCGGCTGGTAAGATTTTCTACTCTAGCAGCCACTTTGGCAGGTACCCAACCAGGTTGTGTTATATAGTAAATGTTAATGTGGCTGGAAGAAGTTGAAAATGGCTGGTGATTTTTAGAATCCACAAGCCACTCTGGCCAGTGGGGTGCCATTTCATGCCCTGGACAATGAATTTGTCCTTATATACGTAAGCACATATACAGTAACTCTTATTAATTTGTTAGAAACTTCCACTCCCAAACTAAATAAATGCACAAACTAAACATACTTAGCTATCAATTTAATTCCAATCAAATTTGTTAAAAAGGAGAGAATTCCTTATTCCTAACTAATTCAAGTCAATTTTTCTAATTTACATGATTAATACAAAATAGATGACTCATTTTCAGTAGGATCTATATAAGCCCATATCACAAAACAAAGGTCACAAGATGATATATATCACAAATATTAAGCACATATATTGTGCTGATTGAGTTGCATTTCACAATTAAAAATATAAACCCACATGCATGCAAGTGTTAACACTCCATAGATGTAAACCAATTTAAATTTGCAATTAAAACAAATGTGGCAAGTAAACATATTAATTTGTTTTGTAGCCAAAACCAATTCAATTTCTGCACTGCCTTAGGTGTGGCCCCAGGTTCCAAATGCCTTTTTACAAATGAATAACAAATAAATCCACACATGTGCAATTTTATGGATAGATATTGCGTCACCAAAGGTTTTGCATGATTGCTTTGTGAAGGGCACATGGAGGTCATATAAAAATGAATGAACCCTCTTATTATGTTCAGGTTCAATATGACCCCGTTCAGTGTTTGATGTCTCTTAAAAAACAGTTAACCTTATTTTTCCCATCTTGTATGACTTTTCCTAATTTGGTGGGATTAAATAGTGAACATGCCATAAACATAATTCAGTTCTAAAAAACATAAAAAAACTAAAGAAACTATACAACTTTTTTATTCTTTATCTCAGATTTTTTGTAGGTAATTTTGGGTACTTTACTATACAGGTTTTAAACTTCACATACGTTCACTTACCTCTCGCTCTAAAATGAGAAGTTTATCACAGATTTTGAACATTTATGGACAAAAGGCTAGCCAATTGGGAGACATTAAGAAGGCGACACACAAAGTGTCAAAATGTTTCTATTACAATACTTTTGTGTCGGTTTAAACTGTCTGGGTCAATTTGACCCCAAACATAAAAGGTGTCATAAAATGTCCACATAATTGTTTGGTCTATGAGGGTTAACCTCACTAGAGCAATCATATGCAATAACCCTGTGCAGACAATATAGACAAGAAATGTCTGTATCCAACTGCTGGCTCTGGGTAGTAAGTGTTCTAAAGCACTGAACCATAATCGACTAAATCAAACCTCATCATTACCAAAACATTTTAATGAACATAGGTGAAAGTAACCCACGGCCATGGCTCACGGCATACTGCCACTGTACTTGCATACTGCCATACTGCCATTGTACTTGCACACTGCCATACTGCCACTGTCTGGCTCTCTGGTTGTTGCTTTCACAGTTTAAGCTGTGGAATTTTCTGCAGTGAAGACATAATTTGAAGAGCTGCCTTCGTGGGAAATATTGGTGCAGCGTATTGTTTCAGTAAGCAGTTGCCATCTTTTGCTGTGATTGTCATCTGTATCAGAGGACGATGTTTGTTGACAGAAAGTATATTTCAAATAAAATAAACCCACAGTACTCAGGGGAACATATTAGCCTTTCCCATTGTGGCACTTGACTTGACTGTGGAACAGTGAGACTATCACCCCAGAGTGAATCTTTGCAATATCAGATTTGAAGCTGGAAACCCTCCAATCTGCCCAATAAAATCATATAGTTTGCACTTTATTGCTTGTTGTTGACAGCCTGTAATGACTAATCAGTTGGAATATAATGACTGCCCTGCTACGAATATAACAAAGCAGTGAATGTAAGGATAACACTATCCAGTCTGCCACTATCACTCCTCCACATGAAGCTAGCACTGAACAGACAATGGCAGGTATAGGGCATTCGAGGGGTCCTGGTCTAAAGCAAGAAAATACACTTCAAGTAACTCCAAAGCAGCTTGTACAGTGGTGTACGATTATAAACGTACGTAGAATTTTTTACATTTTGCTGATCTCAGGTTCCATGTGCCATACGTACAACCTCTGGAGGCATAACGTCACTGTAAGGCTATAGTGTTTCCTCCAAAAAGTGAAAAAAAATTAATTAAAAACAAAAAAGCCTAAAGCAAAAAACTGACTCCTAGCCATAGCTTCTGAACATAACCAAAATCCTGCCTCGACCCTAACACTAACCATATTCCTAACCCTAACTCTAGTTCCAGCCATAGAAATACATACGACTATAAGACTTCCCACAAGAAGATGAAAAAAGGAGTCATTTTAAAAATACAAAATACATGGAGGAAATAGGAGGTCAAGTCTTGACCTTGCTAGATGTATTCTGCAGCCTCTCGCTCTGAACATCCCTTTCCATCTGTACCTCATCTAACGGTGTTTATGGAAAAGATCCAAATATGTATGCAGCAATTTTTCTTAGATAACTACTTCTACTGGTGGCCCCTCCTGTGAACCAGGATGAATTTTCTTAAGCTGGGTGACGTCAGAACGTTGCCCAGCAGACTGATAAGAGCTCATACAGCAGTACCAACTTTGCTTAATTTATCTTCCTAGAATCGTTCAGAAAATTATTAAAATAGTGACCAGACAGGGATTTTATAGGATCAAACTGTGATCTGAAAAGAGCACCATAAATTCCCTGTCCTCTGTTGTTCGGTGTGGCAAGGACACTGAGCCGGTGGTCGTTGGGCTTATGCATATGGTCATCTAAGACCGGCTAGAATAGACACATTTAACCACTCAGACGTGGTTGTTCTTACCGACTGCTTCAGTCGTATTAAGAACGAGGGTCCAACGTGTAATGCCCCTCCCGTGTAAAAAATCACGTTACTCCAGCAAAGTGGAAAATATGTTACCAGTGCGTGTTGGACTGAACAACACATAGCCTATAGCATAATAGTCTACATTTACACATACAGATTCTGAAGTTTTTCATTCTCAGCATAAATGGCAGAATCGTAGTCTACACAGCAAAAATGGTGTAACACCCTAGGCGTTAAATGTACACCAACAGTGTTAAATTCACACCGGCATTTTTGCTGTGATAATTAAACTAAATTGTAAAAAAAAAAAAACGGGCTTAATTGTAGCTTAATGTCTGGTCAGAAACATATGTAGCCTATAAAATCCTTGTTTTCTCAGAGCAGCGAACATGGTGGGGAAAATCACTATGGCAAATTAGATGCTGAGGTGCCTTGTAAAGACAAACTCAATTGACGTCTCTGTAGACTTACATCAGGGATCACACCCTCCGACTCCAGTTGTTACTGTATCATTAGGCTATGCCTCGCATACTATAGCCTATACTTAGCGCAGAAATGGTTCACCCAGCATTTTTAATAAGCACTAATTTGTGGGTATCATGATGAGTAACAAGCGAACAGTGTTAGCCCTGTCTTTATGCAGGGCATAATCCGCATTTAATAAATGGTTCACATTTTGCTAAATGTAAATTTAGATATTTCCCTGGAAAATAAATGTAAGCTTATAATGAAATCATAAATCGTATAAATGGCTTTCTACAGTAGCCTACTGTGGGGACTGGGCGAAGCTTCTAGTTTCTGATGATATGATAAGCCACTCGGATAATGCAAAAATACTATATTCTCCGTTTTTGTCACTTTGACTGACAGGGAAAATAGGCCTAGCCTACTGAGAAGATCTCACTCCGACACTCACGGAACTTACAAAAAGCATGTATTTTTGGTGTTGTTATTATTAATATAGGCTAAAACATCGGGCTGTTCTTGCAGGCTATAGCTATTTTATATAGGGGCCTAAGCGTAGAATTTTTTCTGTCCAAATAGCATAATTAGCATATAGGAGACTTGTCAGGCCATAGGCTAATTGGCATTGATAGGCTACCTGATTTAAGAACATACAGGCTTTTAGACATTTTCCGCAATACAATGACCTCATAGCTACAATAACCGAGAAAAACACCAATATAGGCTACAACTATTTATACTTGCTTTCCTGGTGTATGCTTCCAGTCGTACAATGTACCCGGGTAGCTAATTCACTGAAGTTTTACTCTTCCATTCATAGTTTAGCTTTCGTTAAACAACGTGCCTATACGGAAGTGCATGGACCTGCAGTTACATGTCAAACACGCCAGTACCGACCTAGTTACTTATCACTGGGCAAGACATCACATAGGCAGCTACTGTGTGACTGCTCAGTTGTCACTTGTGTGGTAGCCTATATAGTCTAACCGTATAGAAGTAGGCTGCAATAGAGGTGAGGATCAGGGGCGGCAGAGAGGAGAGCGGGTAGGTCGCTTACCTTGGACTCGGGCTGTACGGACATTGTGCCAGGCGACCGCTGGAAGTCCCGGTTCTGCGGCTCATTCTCCTTTTCGTTGTTTTCCGTCATTTTTTACATTTACCAGGACGAATAGCCTAGTAGAACTTTTCTGGTGCAAGAGAGGGTTTGCGACCAAAATGAGATTTCGCTGTATTTCCACTTTGTCTCCACTTGGCATTATAATGTATACATTTGCGTTTTCCCAGTTTCCTTATTCACAGTGAAATAAGTCCGTTAATAAATAGGCTATCGTGGCAATATAAACACTGTGTGCTTGAAAAGCAGGAAAAAGCGAATGATTCGATTGTCTAACGAAAAGTAACACTGTTTGCAAAACAATCACTTCTTCTTCACTTGTATTTTTTCAGGCTACGCCGCCACAAACGACTACAACACAATCCGAATATCGTCTGATACTAAAAGATCAAAGCACCTGTCTTTTTGATTAAAACAATAATCTAAAACAAACTGTAGCCATATATTTTTTCGGACCCCTAATGAACCGATTATTTTTCAGTGATACCGGCTGACACGAACAAGTCTTTGGAATTTGCAGCCGTCTTGATTCTGTCTGTCGCTCCTTTTCAGGTGATGCGCTGGAGTAGGCTATCCATATAGCGGATCTGCAGTCACTTGCGCGCCTTTGCAAGGAGTTTGATTCGATAGAACGTCAGACTCTGCGTTCTTGTACGCCCACATTGCCTGATTGGAGCAGGCTTCCGTTGAGACGTTATTTGTGACGTAGTTCAAAGCCAAGATTGGCTGAAGTGGGAAGACGTTGGAACTGGGTGGGGCAGAAGCGCAGGTATGTGTTTTGTTGGGAATTTAAGGTAGAACGGTTTAAAACGTTCATAAATCGGGGTTGTTTCTCAAATTCTGTTTCTATTATGCTTGCTGTGCATTCTAGGCTACTGTTTAAATGATCTGACGTGTCGAATATAGACGGTATAGATTTACAGTTTGCTGAATATAGCGTCAGAAAAGAGACAGCATGGTTGTACAGCAGCGTGGTGTTCAAGTTGGCTAGCCTACTCATGCGTTTCAGCACCGGAAATCTGGACAGAGCCTTTGTTTCTTGTCTCGGGCGGAAAGTTAATTTTAGTAACGTCAGTCTTAAGAAATTACAAGTCTGCAACCACAGCCTAATTTCTTTTCAGTCCTTTGTCGTAAGACACATAATTTCCCGTGGTGCTGGCAGCCTGGCAGTCGCAAAACTTAGAAGCGAAAGGATTCGACTGAACAGCACGTAATCGCATCCCCCGCTCCGAGGGGTTCTTTAAATATGCGCCCCATGACTCAATTCTGCACTAAGTATAGAAGCCATTGAATAGAACACAGGGTAGGAAAGGATCACTTTATCCACGCGTAAGATCCGAATGCACTTAACTTACACCGGAGAGGCAATACAACCACGAAGTAACGACACAAGCAGTTAAATAGCTATTTCTTATCTTATAGTGATATTCTCGTTCATTGACTCAGCACTTAAGGCACATAGGCTATATTTCGACCGTATTCTTGATTATTATTTTTTATTAATAATTCGGCATGTGGAAAGCCGGCGGAAATAAATGGTTAGCGATTGTGCTGTAGCGGGCGAACTTTCATTAATCTCCTGGGCCTTAATTTAAGCTCCATTTTCTCCTCCTTTTGATTGACAGATATCATCAATTCTAGTAGCTCAGATGGAGAAGCATCTATACATCTAGACAACAATAACAAATAATCATTATGTCTATAGTAATGATTGTGGAGTGCTATAATTTCCATTCCTATGAAAGCAGACTGAACCAAATGAAGATTCAAAGCAGGAATAATGCATATTCAGTTTTTTAATTGAATGAAATCATAACAGGGAAGTCAAACACCCAATTTTTAATACAAAGACAGACTTAATTTAATTAAAGCAGACAAAATGTTTTGTCACACTAATCCGCTGCTGAGTATAATGTGCAAGCTGTCCTTATTTGAATCCAAATAACCTTGTGAAGTGGGCAGCATTACTGTGTGTAAACTCTGTCAGGGGGACATGCGTAATATATTGAATAATGACGCACATTGTGAAAATTATGCATTTTTAGCAAGTCACACATTGCATATATGGACATGTTTGCACACACGTGCACTGACACAGATTCATGCACGTACCCTATGCGTGATCTGTTCATGCAACACGCGTGGAAGGACACATACGCACATACTCGCGTATGCACACTCAAAGGTTTCGCTTGCCAGTGGGTTTGCTTTGTGCTGAGCTCCTGAATTACCACAGATCACAAAATAACAACGTCAACTTCCCGAATGCTGTTGACTTTCAACATCTTCCAACAAGGCCATGGAGGCTACTCTGTGCGCCAGTGGGAAAGTGCCGTGATTTTTGAATGAGAGAAAATAAGTTTCGGTTTTGCTGATATGGGCAGTGATCGCGAAGCCTCAAGAAGTGCTGCAAATCAAACCCATCTGTGAATTTAGAGGAGCCAGGATCAGTTTCACAACCACATTTCAACATCAGGGAAGTTCCATAATTTGCTGACATTTGTTGCAGTGTGTTGCAGATATTGTGGTCACCTATAAAGCAATGTGCTTATATAATAGCAAAAACCTGTCTTTGGGGTTGGTATCACTCATCTTGGTTCTATCTATCTATCTATCTATCTATCTATCTATCTATCTATCTATCTATCTATCTATCTATCTATCTATCTATCTATCTATCTATCTATCTATCTATCTATCTATATAGTTTGAGATGTGTAGTTAGTTGTATTGCTAAACCTGCATTGGTAGGCTGGGGGAAGATGGAAGATTTGGATGTCTGTGTTGCTGGTTGGGGGTGACTGCTGAGCTTGGGGAACAGAAAACAAGGCTGTTATATAAAAGGCATGTTTTATTAACTGTGTGTGAGTGCATTTCTCTTCATGGGTACTCTATTGCTACCTCTCTGCTCCCCAGTAGCCTTATGGAGCATTTTCTTTCTCCAACATAGAGTGCCTGAAACAATTGTCCACTCTTCCTAGGGAATAAGGAAAGACAGAAATTTGTAGTACTCTGAGAAGTGTATCACTGTTTTTTTTCTTTTTTTAGCAGGTGTTGGGGGGAGGGGGGGGGGGGGGGGGGGGGTATGAGTTTGAATTGCTGAGAATGTGTTGAGTGTGTGCGATCTAGAGCTCTTTCAGATACAGCAATGATGCAGTAGGAAAAGGCATGGATTAGACAGCCAGCTCAGGAAAATAAGCAGGCTGAAAGCCTTTGAAAATACCTCATCCTCTTCCCTATCGCATTAGCATAACACCCTATTTCCCTCTCTCTCTCTCTCACTCTCTCTCCCCCTGTCTCTCTCTGCCTCCCTCTCTCTCTCACTCACTCTCCATTTCTCTCTGTCTCCCTAAATCTCTGTCTCTCTCTCCCTCTCTTTCGCTCTCTCTCTTTTTCAGGCCCTTATCACATAAATGTGCTGTTATTTCTTCTCCAGGGTGTGACTTTATCCTTTATTTATTTACGTGTAAAGACACCATTTCACGACCAGGGGCATGTGAGCAGACAGCGAACGCCAGCCCCTTCTCGCTCCAGGCAGCTTTAAACCTTAATGGCTTTTTTTGTTTGTCGTTTCTCCATGAGGGGAATTGGTTGCGCTGCATGTGTTTATAGACCCTGTTTCACCATGTTCAGCTCCACGTCACAAAATGGAATCTGACAAAAAGGATTCAGATGAATCCAGCGTTCCTTGGCAAGTGCGTGGCCCGCGCTGCCAGTCTCTGAATCACTCAAGCATCACAGGAAGGATTTTCAGGTGCTTGGACGTTCGAAGGGACTGCGCAGCGCGTTGCCAAATACTTCCACGCTCGCGTTGAGTCTGCAACAACACATCTACAAAAAAGCAATTTCTGAGATTTAAACGGACGACACTGGAGGGGTTTCAGGGATTCGGGGAGAAAGGCTGGGTGACTGGCTTGAGCCTCTCGCAGCTCCACATACATTTTCCAGGCTGGTATTCAAAGTCGTCAGCCAGAAAAGTGAAAACAGATTGAGAGCACCTCATGCTCCGTCAAACAGTCTAATTCCATCTCTCTGTCTCATTAATTGCCGACAGGAGACTGGAGACTGCAGCCTGCGACGGGGCAACAGTCGTTTATTATTTTCCTTTGTTGTTTTCCAATTGATCCCGGGCTTCTGCAGCCCCACAGGGCCTTGTTCAGAGCGGCTCTCCTCTTCACTCATTACAGGCGCTCGGACGCAAGCTAGCGAGCGAGCGCCGCGACGAGCACCCCCTGATGCGCTCGGCAGCTCGGACGCCGACGCCAGAGGACTGCCGCGATGGCCCGTCAGCCCCGATGCGGCCAGAGGCGAAAACCGCCGAGCTGCGGACGGAGTGATCATGTGACCCCGCAAAGGATTATGCCAAAGATTAATACGATCATGCGAGAAATGCCTGAAAGAAACATGGTCTGAGTGGTACCTACAATAATATTTGCCATTCCTCTCTATTCAGGTTAACTCCTCTGGTCTGTGTAAGAGAGATGAATTGACTTTGCAACTCCTATTTTTCCCAGAGTTATGTGTTTCAAATATTTCCACGTAAAGGAACAGAGAAATATTTTGGTGCTCGGTTCCACCGCTCACCTGCACCGGACAATAGAGGCTTTATCTCAGTCCTATGGCTCTCATGCGTTGTAATAAGATTTGGCCTCATCGTGACACAGACCAGGAGGCCGCATTCTCAGAGCTGAGATAGATAAGAAGTCCTGCTCCTCTACAGATTGGTTAATGTGCTACTGTTGCGTGTGGGGTCCCAATAGAGACAATCAGGTGGTCACATGGATGCTCATTGCTTAATAAGATGGAAAATTACTAGTATCTGATGGGTACTCACTATCCCTGTTCATTGGTCTAGGCTTTAATGACCATGAAGCTCATTGCTTGGAGCCTATGGTTAAGAGTCGCTTGGCTTTCTTCCACATCATCTTCCACATGATGGTGAATGGCCGATTACAGTGGAATTGGATTCCATGCAGCTACAAACATATAGTTAACAGCCTCAGTGGGTTGAAAATGTAAAAGCATTAAAAAAGATATAATCTAAAAGATACATGCTCATCAGAGAAGGGCGATTCATTCTTTATTTATTGCTTTGAAGTGTTTTTCACTGGTGGAAAATGGTACATGTGGGATTTGATGTCCCATTTCCATATTTTGTGTAAGAGAGAGAGAGAGAGGGAGAGAGAGATAGTGCGTGTGCATGTGTGTGTGTGGGTAAATGAAAAATGCACATATTTGTATTCATGTTTAAACATGAGTTTGTGTGTATAAGTCACAGGATTTTCTTTTTCAGAGTAGAACATACGTCATTGATTTCCAGAGGGGGACATTCACCTTTAATCACATTTAAAAGATGTAATTAATAAAAACGAAATACAAATAACATGTTGAACACCTAAAGATAAAGCTATCAGTAGGTTAAAAAAGTTAATTTAAAATGTTTTATAAATAATTAGCTAAATATCCCATATATAGACCAATGTGGTCTACAAGCTATAGCTTTCTTCCACAAAATAACATTTGATATTAGGGCTTGTTTGTAAGAGCAGCCAATGTATAAATTTGGTAACTGGTATTGATAAATTACACTGAATGTTAGATTGAAAATCCAGCAAATTTCTCTCTGCCTCAGTTCTTCTCATCAGAAACTCAGTTCTTCTCATCAAGCTTTTGTATCGTACCGTATCGTACCGTACCGCTTTTGTATCGTACCGTATCGTACCGTACCGCTTTTGTATCGTACCGTATCGTACCGTACCGCTTTTGTATCGTACCGTATCGTAAGGGCGGCAGTGTAGTATAATGGTTAAGGAACTGGCCTTGTAACCGAAAGGTTGCAGGTTCGATTCCCAGGTAGGACACTGCCGTTGTACCCTTGAGCAAGGTACTTAACCTTAATTGCTTCAGTATATATCCAGCTGTATAAATGGATAATATGTAAAAACATGATAAAAAAGTTGTGTAAGTCGCTCTGGATAAGAGCGTCTGCTAAATGCCTGTAATGTAATGTCTATAATGTACTGCAAGAACTGACCCGATAGTCAGCGTCACCATATAACAATAGCAACCATAAAAAACACTCTTGGCAGTTCAACAAATTAACCAATTCAGATGAAGTGAAAAGAAGGCCACATATTTAAACCTGTGTCGTGCTTTACCATATGTCACCAGCTGTTCCAACAAAATATGGTCTTATTAATTACTTAAAAACTCCCCTGCCCTTGTAATAATTCTACAAGGCATTTCTACATAGCCTTGTGACGCCCTTTTAGAAGGTCACAGCTCATTTGTAAGCGGTTTGAAATGTTGTTATTTTTACCCAAGGTGGACTACATCCAAGAATGTTTTTTAGTTTTTTGTAGATGTGGCCCGTTCTCCCCCAGCTGCTCCCCTCTCCTCCACTCCTCCTGTGGGCACTGACCCCCAGGCTCCTCGCAGTAGCTCAGGTTCAGGCTGACGGCTCCTGGGGTGCTGAGCTCAGCATTCTGCACTGTTTGTGCATCTCCATTAGCCAGGCACTGCTGGAGAAGCGTGAATAAAGAAAAAAGCCCACACACTATGCTGACGTTTCCGCGCTTTACTGCCAACGTCTCAATCCGACGTGGGTCTTAGTCAGGTCAAACAAAAGCGAATGAATGTATACACATCACGTGTCACATGGCACATGCATCCAATAACATGGCCATGAACGTGGGCATGGAAAAAGGTTTCAGTTTCTGGCTATGAGATGTTGTAAAAATACAAAATAACATTTATTTACAAATTATGTCCTGTTTTATTCTTGCATTTACCATTTTTGCCAGTAATAAAATACAAGCTCATTCAATGTATAATGTGAATAAGAAATGAGTGATAAAAGATCAGAAAAGACTAATCAGGTAAGTTATATAGACATACATACAGACACACAAGTACATGAACAACCAGAAATAAACATAATCATAGGTCTTTTGTCATAAACATGTTTTTACCACTTAAAATATTTATGTATCAATCACAAAATTGTATCACAGCCTTTGGAACTACCAAACATAAAATGTTCTGTTTAAAGCACGAATTGCTTCTAACAATCAGATGACATACAAAAACAGATATTTATATTTGTTGTTTCATATGATTTCATACGTACAAGAACATTTGGACAGTAAAATCGCATTGCCAGAATATCCTCTCTTTCTGCCATAGTCGCGTGACATCACAGCACAATAACAAGCTCTCGGGAGAAAAGAGCACTACAAGGCCAGCAGTGACAAAGTGAGATGACGGGGAAGAGAAATCGAGAGACCTAGATAGCACAGCGCAACCGTCCTCGCTCTACAAATACGACAGCGTGCTATATTTAGCTCTACTATTAGATTTGGCTTCTGCGGCTCAGTAGGTATAGAGGGTGGGCGCGAGGAAGCTTGCGAGAGCATCTTGTCGTTCGCGCGTGAATCTGCATGCGTGCTACGTAGCTTTATAGATTATTAATTTGCTTACTGGGGACGTTTTACATAACTATCATTATTTAAAAATCAAGAGGGGTACAACACGTGGTTTTATGGGGGGAGATATTGTGAGGACTGATAAAGACCTAACTGCATGGCCATCTGGCCATAGAATCCTTTTACCATTCCTACACTCCAAACCATTATTCTAATGGAAAAAGTTATAGTTCAAACTCAGTGTGATCCAATTATGAATTATTTTGTGTCATGTTGTGAGATGTAGCTCTGTGAAAGGTCCATTGCATTAACAGTGCCTCTATGGAGCCCATGAGAGTGTGGCAGACTAAAGTGTTTGACATTCGGAGACAGATTTCGCCAAGGGAGCTGCTGACTCAGCACCAAGGGGATTATTGAGGTGGCAATGGGGGGGGGGGGGGGGGGATCAGGGGGGGTGGCAGTGATCAGCAATTCACGTATCAGTGTGCAGAAAAGCCATTGCATTGGTTCCAAAGACGGGAAGTGCCTGCATCAGCCAGTTAACTTGAGCTACCAGAAGGACGGTGTGTGTTTGTGATTTAGAGTAAATTAAACAACAACAACAAATAAGAAATAGTATGTGCGTTTATTCACCGAGCGCATATTGTGCTGCTTCAGAACAGTTACCTATGTGAACAGACACAGTTTTGGAGGAAGGGGATTGAAGCTGCCTCAGGTGATTCCTTTCCAAGTCCCCCAGTGGTGCTCACAGCCACTCCAAGCAAAATAACAGAGGGGCAGTGCAGATATAATTCTCCCTTTCATCTTATAGCCTGTTTTGCAGTGAGGGGAGGGACACCAGTCATAGGCAGGGTTCAATGATGCCACCCATCATCCACTGGAAAACATGGCAAAGTTTACAAAGTTTTGTCAGTGAACGTAACGTATGCTTCTGCTCCGCGCCTGTAAAACAGGTCTGTGAATTTAAAAAAAAAAAAAATTTTCAGGTTGATTTTCCAAAGCCTGCAGTTTTACAACTGCAATCTGCAGAGCTTATGTGACTGCTTTGTTTGGCATGCCTCTGCATATAATAATATGTGTTGAGACCATGCAATCTTAGTCTTAAAGCACTACTTTCCCCACTTCCCCCAAAGGCTAACACCATAAAGCTTAACTAACTGGCAAATTGCTCGCTCCCTGATGTTCCCTTATCATACTCATAAGCTTTGAAAGCACGCAGGCTGTCCTTTTCCTCAAATCTTCTGCTCGCAATAAGGAAAGGTTTTTAATGCAGAACACATTAGAGGATTGGACTACAGCTTGGCGTCGACCTTTTGCGACACATTAGACTTCATCAAGTTATCATTTTAGAGCAGCTGTAATTGTGTGTTTTGCAATGCATTCAAAAGGAAAATGCATATTCTTCGTCTTGGAGGGCAGAAGCTGAGTCATGTTTAGACAGCATAAGCACAGACCTGATATAAACTGAGTGACGGCTATGTACCACAAACACACATGCATCCCAAACATTTGATTTAATCTGCAGTTTAATATAGCTAATAAAATATTGCCACTATTATACGTTTGTAAAAATAATTGACATGCAAAAATGTGAGAACAGAGCCTAATGTGGATGTAAGGTGCGGCATGGGAGAGGTGAGGTTGGGGAAAGGGTGCCGAAAGAGGTTCAGTAAAAGATGATAATAAAATGAGAATCAAGCAGGGGGGGGGGAGGAGCAGGTGACACAACCTGCAGGCTCAGGGATTTTACGATGCGGCTTTTTCACAGACGGTGAAAACGATTGCAACACAAATGAACTGCCTGGCTGCCATGACAAGATGACAGCCTAGAGACAAGGCATGTGTGCGTGGGTGTGTGGGTTGTGCAAGATTTATGTCCCTTTAAATTTTTAATATTTGGTCACATATCCTTTGCATGCCATGGCTTCCTGATGTCTGTGACCCAACAACATCAAAAGACTCTTGATATCTTATTTTCTGGTACTCTTACAAGCAATACTATAACGTCTCTGCATTTGAATGGATTTCTATGGGAATTGGGGGGTGGGACTAGATTTAGCTGTAAATTACACTGGAACAGTATGGAAACACATGGTTGGCTAAATGGCTCTAAGTCATCAAGGGTCTGAGGTATCAAACAAGCCCTAAATCATCACTCTGCTGCCAGAAATACAGTAGATATGGATGGATAACTTGAAGGGTTTATTCTCCTGACTTATAGAGTTCAATAGGAAAATTTGTCAGGAGAAACAACCCTTAAAGTGATCCATCCATATCTACTGCATATCTGGCAGCTGAATGATGGTTTGAGGCTTGTTTGATACCTCAGACCCTTGATGACTTACAGCCATTTTACCAATCATGTATTCCATACTGTTCCAGCATAATTTATAGTTAAATCTAGTCCCACCCCCCAATTCCCATAGAGATCCATTCAAATGCAGAGACATTATAGTATCGTTTGTAAGAGTACCAGAAAATAAGATATCAAGAGTCTTTTGATGTTGTTGGGTCACAGACATCAGGAAGTCATGGCATGCAAAGGATATGCAACCAAATATTAAACATTTAAAGAAACAGTCAAGAATTTTCCAGTTTTATTAAACTCCTTTGTTGCTTTAACAGAATGTTTGGGGTCATTGCCCTGCTGTAGGATGAAGCGCCGTCCAATGAGTTTCTCATCTATCCACAAGACCTTTTTCCAGAAATCTGCAGGCTCTTAGCAAACAGTAACCTGGACATCCTGTTGTACTTGGCTAACTTGCGGTTTGCATCTTGCAGTGTAGCTTCTGTAGTTTTGTTTGTGATGTCTTCTGTGGACAGTAGTCACTGACACATCCACGCCTGCCTCCTGGGCCCAGTATTTCAAAACATTTAATCTGGATCAGAATGATCTGGATAGGATTAAATGTCAAAATTGGGTATTTCAAAACAGGATAATGTGATCCTGATCCTACAAAATTGGGATATGGATTTGGTAATCCAATCCTACCCAGAATCCAGATCAAATGTTGTTTTGGGTATTTCAAAATTCTAAGGTTGAGATCAGGATAGTTTTGATGCTAAAAATCAGGATTATCCTGATCCCACTGGAAGGGTGGATCAAGCATGGATTTGAGATGGATGTAGAGACATGTAGGACACATGGCACATGTCTAATCATGTTTTTATTCAATGATTGCATATAAAGCAACACAGACCATGCCAAAACAATATCTTCTCTAAATTAAATAATCAACCAATAAAATATTCTCAATTAGAAAATAGGTAGGCCTAGGCTAGGTCCAAGAATGTCACACAAAGTCCAAGAATTTCACGCATCTTCATCCGAAACTGCAATGCCATCATTTCTCAGCCTCTCTTCCAAGAGGCGAATCCGAAGTTTTGTTTCCCTCTGTTGGAGCAAGGTCAGTTTAATCTGCTCCTCAGCTAGAGAGATTTGTTTCTCTGCTCTCTCAGTTTCCTTCTCACCAAATCCCCATAGCCATCTTGAGTCTTGGGGGTCTTCTCCAGACGCTGCCTCTTACGGGGTGGATCTTCCCTTGAAGAGTGAGGGTCACGGGGTGGATCTTCCCTTGAAGAGTGAGGGTCCTCTTGCTGTTGTGGGTCACTGACCACATGGTCTTCAGGCACTGCCTCCAAATGTAAAGTAAAAGATTCAGACTCTCCCAACTCATCAGCCATCTCTGAGTCTGCAGTATTAGTCTCAGTCCCAGGCAGTCCAGACTCACCACCTTGAGAGACTGACTGAATTCCATGCAGAGCCTGGGACCTTTCTCCACCAATGATGTCGAGAATGATATCAGTAAACTCCCCCCGGCGATATGGCTTGTTGCCCGTTTTAGGTTTCTGAGTTGACTCACTGTTGTCTGATGTGGCCCTCTGCTTGAGATTTTTCCAGCGCACCTGCTCCAGGGTTCTGATTTGACCACTACCTGTGGCATTCACCCTATTTGTGATGTCAGTCCAGATCTTGTGTTTCATTTTTTCTGTTACCGAGGATCCTAATTTAGTCCTCAGAATTCCATAATGTGCCCTTACACCCTCCAGCAAGGCATGCGTTTCAGCCTAAGCGAAATTTCTCCCCTTTGAGCTACTTGCTGCCATGTCCATTTTCTCTTTCTGACTATCTCTCCTGCAAAGCACACCTAAATACACAATACTTAAATGAGTACAGGTGTCAAGGTTGATTGTGGAGTCTTTAAAACTATGGCTCTAACGAGGGACCATTCCAATTCTCAACACCATCATGACATCCATTACTCATCGTCTACAGCAAAAGAGGAAATACAGCCAAAGGGTGCACATTGCACGGCCAAAACTACTACAAGAATATACAGATATTGAATTATATGCAAGATTCCGATTTGGTGCAGCTCACATTGAATTAATTGCCAGTCTACTTAGACCACAACTGGAACACACCACTGAAAGGAGCCATGCATTGACTGTGGAGGAACAGTTACTCATTGCTTTGCGTTTCTATGCATCTGGATCATTCTACCAAGTCATTGGAGATGGTGTGTGTGTCCAGAAATCCGCTGTCGGCTTTGTGATACACAGAGTGTCATCTGCGTTAGCCAGCCTTCTCAACCAGTTTGTGAAGTTCCCAACAGATCCAGAAGAAATCAAGCAGGTCAAGCGCAAGTTCTATGACATTGCAAGGATGCCAAATACTATTGCAGTATTAGATTGCACGCACGTCCACATCCAAGGACCCCGTGAGAGGGAATGGGAGTTTGTGAATAGAAAAGGACGGCACAGCATCAATGTGCAACTTATGGGAAATGCAGACCTCATCATAACCAACTGTGTGGTGAAATGGCCAGGGTCGGTCCATGATGCAAGGATCTTGAGGGAGAGACAACTTTTCAGGAACTTCCAGGAAAATCCCCCAGATGGCATCATATTGGGTGACAGCGCATACCCTCTCTTACCATGGCTAATGACACCTTTTGCCATGGCAACCAATGACGCAGAGGGGAGATACAACTGTGCCCATGGAACAACTAGGAACACAATTAAGGTCTTAAATGGGGTGTTGAAGAGGCGCTTTGCCTGCCTGAGCTACCTACGTGTAGAGCCACAGCGAGCATGCAACATCATTCTGGCCTGCATTGTGCTTCACAACATTGCTGAACAATGCAAGGTTCCTCACTGGGATGAGATTGCTGATCATTCACAGCCCCAAGTGGATGTCCCTGATGTCCCAGCACTGCAACCAGATGGACCAGCTGGACGGTCAATGAGGAACGCTCTGGTCAACCACTATTTCACTTAGGTTCGTTTGATCAATAAAAAACAGTAGTGTGCTGTAGGGATGTGCGCGACTAGTCTATTAAACGGTACTGCTCCTGCTAGTCGACACGGAAATACTAGTCGGTTTAAACTATTATTTAAAGAATATATTTTTTTATTGAGACATTTACGTTTTGTTTTACACATTTTGATAATTTGCACCCGAATTACTGTCATGTCTTCTTAATAACATGTCTAAAAAAGTATGAGCCGAGCCGTTACATTGTTACCATGGTTGCAAGATAAGCACATTTTGCGGTCACTGACTGAGACAGGCAAGCGCGAAAAATGTCGGGTCGAAAAAGTATTGGTCCCTGTGTCTCACCCGACCACGTTAATGCATGTTTTTCAATTAAAAATAAAACGTTCTGACAAATAAACATTTCGTGAATCTATAAAGATTTGTTGTGCGTTTTTACTTTTAGCCCATGTGTCTGCTGTCTTTTCAGCACCACAAGTGTGCGCGGAGCGGAGACCGTCTGTTCGAAATTCGTAAGCCTATAAAAAATGTATTTTATATGTTTTGGGCTAGGCCTATTAAATAGCCTACCCTACACTAACGTTTAGGCCTATTCAACTAATTTGTAACATTCAAAGCAATCACCTGTTATTATTGAAATCATTAAATGAGTTGTTTGTTTTAACGTGATGTTTGTCTGAAATTAAACCATTTTGCCGAATCAACTCATTTCTTCGCAGGCATAATGCCCTGATTTTCTGCGGCAATTAAAATAAGATTAGGTTATTTGAATATTATATTAAGCATTTCAAATGGCTTTTATATACTCACAATCTTTTTTCCGACGAGGTTAGGCCTTATAGATCGAAATATCCTCAGTTTGGGCTGTTTTCTGAGTGTTCCCTTAATTTTAGACTAGTCGTGTAGTCGGTTACAAAAACATCGTTTAAACGTCAGTGAAATTAGTCGTTGCGCACATCCCTAGTGTGCTGACAATTTCTCTTTGACTTTTTTCATCCAGTGAGACATTTAATTGTAATTAATAATACATGACATGACACAAGTACTTCACAACAATGATAGTAGGCTACTGTGATTACATTTCCCAACATTTTCACATGTCATTATCAATGCAATGTTGTATTAGCCTACTTTGACCAACGGAGGCTATCCAAAGACTGCAAATCTGGATCCTGTAATCCTGATCTTGTATCCGGATCAGAATGATCCTATCTGAAAATTCTTTGAAATACCAGGACAGAACCTACAGGATCAATTTGATATTGGATAGATCATTCTGATCCGGATTGAAAGTTTTGAAATACCGGGCCCAGAAGAGCATTTCTGATCTGTCAAACAGGTATTTGGAGGTTTATTGTGAGAATTTTTCTGTCATCAACTACACTGCCTGGCCAAAAAAAAAGTCGCAGTTGCACCAGTCATGCATAGTGCCCACTGTACAAGCCTCTGGAGGCAGTGTTATGATCTGGGGTTGCTTCAATTGGTCAGGTCTAGGCTCAGCAACGTTATGCAGCAATAAAATGAAGTCAGCTGAGTACCTGAATGTACTGAATGACCAGGT